>CAUYQU010057589.1:0-47871 GCA_963574635.1 Cheracebus regulus
CGGTGATGAAGTTTTTCTGTTTCTTAGTTTTCCTTTGGCGGATGCCCCTTCCCCACAGAGCCGGACCTTCCCGGGTTCACTGTGCTTGCTGTGAAACTCTGTCCTCAGCGCTTCCAATTGCTGTTTCCCTTGTGAGGGTGGGACCAGCCGAGCCCGTCCGTCCCGTATACTCCGCACCGGGAAGCACCGCGCTGGGGTGCCGGCAAAACAGCCGCGCCAGCCAAAAGAGTCGCGCTGGCGACCCGTGTGGCTCCTCTGCCGGGAATCTCCCGGTCTGTGGGCAACAAAAATTCGTCGAAAAGTGCGGCGTCCACTCGTTCTCTGTGCTTTCACTGGGAGCTACATTCCTGAGCTGTTGCTAATCGGCCATCTTGGATCTCTCTCCCCTATATTTTGAATATTTTTGATGCATGGTTGGTTCAGAACCCACGGATATGGAACCTATGGACTATATAGGCCATCTTTTGGAAATACAGACTGTTGGCAAGGTGCGGTAGGTCATGCCTGTAATCCCAGCACTTTGGGAAGCTGAGGCGGGTGGATCATGAGGTCAAGAGATTGAGACCATCCTGGCCAACATGGTGAAACCCTGTCTCTACTAAAAATACAAAAATTAGCTGGGCGTGGTGGTGCGTGCCTGTAGTCCCAGCTACTCGGAAGGCTGAGGTAGGAGAATCGCTTGAACCCGGGAGGCGGAGGTTGCAGTGAGCCGAGATCACACCATGCACTCTAGCCTGGTGACAGAGCGAGACTCCATCTCAAAAAAGAAAACAAAGATGGTTACAGATGTGTTGTAAAAATTATTCTATAGCTTCCCCCCTTTACTTGTATTGGGTAATAATACATGGTTGTTTTACCCACTTACACTTTTTTCAAAAAAACCTTTTCTTTTTTTTTTTCTTTGAGACAGAGTCTTGCTCTGTCACCAGGGGCCAGGCTGGAGTGCAGTGGTGTGATCACAGTTCCCTGCAGCCTTGACCTCACAGGCTCAAGCAGTCCTCCTGCTTCAGCATCCCGAGTAGCTGGGATCAGACACATGCCACCATGCCTGGCTAATTTTCTTTTTAATTTTTTGTAGAGACAGGGTCTCACTCTGTTGCCCAGGCTGATCTCAAGTTGCTGGACACAAGCAGTCCTCCTGCATTGGCCTCCCAAAGTACTGGGATTACAGGTGTGAGCCACTGTGCCTGGCCCATTTACATTTCTCTATATCCAACAGCAATTTACTAGGAGGGACTATTTCAATAGCCATCAGACTAATTTATATATATTAACTTTTTTTTTTGGTGAATGAGTATATGACTTTTTTTTTTTTTTTGAGGTGGAATCTAGCTCTGTTGGCCAAACTGGAGTGCAATGACGCAATCTTGGTTCACTGCAACTTCCATCTCATGGGCTCAAGTGATCCTCCTACCTCAGCCTCCTAAGTAGGTGAGACTACAGGCATGCACCACCATGTCCGGTTAATTTTTGTATTTTTGATGGAGATGGGGTTTCACCATGTTGGCCAGGCTGATCTTGAGCTCCTGACCTCAGGTGATCCACCCACCTCGGCCTCCCAAGGTGTTGGGATTTCAGGCATGAGCTACCGCACCCAACCAGTATAATACTTTAAAAGTTATTTTTAGTGTGTATAGTTGCAAAGGAAATGTTGAATGGGAAATACCTTCATTGAAATGTGCTATTTAACAATCAAAAGTAATCAAAAGTCATTGAGGAGTATTGAGTACTCACTGGTAAAAAGGAAAGACCTTAGACACATTAAATTTACCAGAGTTTAATTGAGCAAAGAACTATTCACAAATCAGACAGCCTTCAGAACCAGAAGAAGTTCAGAGAGCTCTGGCCTGAGCTCTGGCCTGCAATGTGGTCAAGCAGCATTTATGGACAGAAAACAGAAGGAAGTAAAGAGACAGCTCTTTTGGTTGCAGCTTGGCATTTGTTTTATTAGAACATGGTTTGAATGTTGGCTTCCTAAAGCTTGGTTGCTATGATTGACTGAGACTCAGCTGTTTACTCTTTTTTTTTTTCCCCCTGAGACAGAGTCTTGCTGGAGTCAGGCTGGAGTGCAGTGGTGTGATCTTGGCTCACTGTAACCTCCTGGGTTGAAGCAGTTCTCCTGCCTCTGCCTCCCAAGTAGCTGGGATTACAGGTGCCTGCCACCACGCCCCACTAATTTTTGTATTTTTTAGTAGAGACTGGGTTTCACCATGTTGGCCAGGCTGGTCTTGAACTCCTGACTTCTTGATCCACCCGCTTTGGCCTCTGTAAGTACTGGGATTACAGGCGTGAGCCACCACACCCGGCTGAGACTCAGTTATTTATGACATAAGTGTACTGTACTCCTGATTTAGGCTTTCAGTTAGTTTGCCAACTAAGTTAGGTTGTACTTTATTATCTAGGAACTCAAGTACAGAGGCATTTTTAGGCCAAGTTTAGTTTAACACTGTTCACATAATTTTGTTTTTAAATCATCTAGAAGATTCATGAAAAGTAATGAATGATTTCTCTTTGACCTACAGGAATATATATGAAATAATGTTTTTTG
The DNA here is from genome assembly GCA_963574635.1 of Cheracebus regulus. Taxonomy (NCBI): domain Eukaryota; kingdom Metazoa; phylum Chordata; class Mammalia; order Primates; family Pitheciidae; genus Cheracebus; species Cheracebus regulus. Next base: position 2,549 of record CAUYQU010057589.1, read on the forward strand.
TTTTTTTTTTTGAGACAGGCTCTCATTCTGTTTCTCAGAGTGCAGTGGCATAATCATGGCTCATTGCAGCTTTGAGCTCCTGGGCTCAAATGATTCTCCGCCTCACCTCACAAGTGCTATGACTATAGGTCTGTGCCACCACACCCAGCTAATTTTTTTTTTTTTTTTTGTAGAGGTGAGGTCTCATTATGTTGCTCAGGCTGGTCTTGAATTCTCGATCTCAAGTGATCCTCCTTCCTCTGCCTCTCAAAATGTTGGGATTATAAGAATGAGCCACCGTACCTGGCCTATTTTTCTTTCTTAAGGTACTGAGAGGCAGTAGTACATCTAATGATTAATAATATAACAATATAAGCATAATACAGCATATATAGCACTGTGGAGATTAAATTAGGTGATAACGTATTTAAAAGCACTCAGTGAATATTATTATTAATGAATGTCAAAATATTTAATATAAACAATAAGTGCCACAGAAGTGAAAAGCAAGGTGACACAGAGCACACAAACACCTTAAAGAATGAGTGCTGTTGGCAACTGAGCAGAATTTCTCAGATTTTTTTTTTCAGTAAAGAGTGAAAAATTCTGGGTATGGTGGCTCATGCCTGTAATACCAGCACTTTCGGAGGCCGAGGCGGGTGAATCACAAGGTCAGGAGATCGAGACCATCCTGGCTAACATGGTAAAACCCTGTCTCTACTAAAAATACAAAAAAATCAGTCGAGTGTGGTGGCACATGCCTGTAGTCCCAGCTACTCAGGAGGCTGAGGCAGGACAATCACTTGCATCTGGAAGGTGGAGGTTGCAGTGAGCCGAGATCGAGTCACTGCACTCCAGCCTGGGTGACAGAGTGAGACTCCATCTCAAAAAAAAGAAAATACAAAATTTAGCTAGGCATGGTAGTTGTGTCCCAGCTATTCAGGAGGCTGAGGTGGGAGGATTGTTTGAGCATGGGGGGACTGCAGTGAGCCGTGATTGCACCACTGCGCTCCAGCCTGGGTGACAGAGTGAAGATCCTGTCTCAGAAAAAAAGAGAAAAATGATTCTTGACTAGTCAAGTTTAGAAAGTAAGTTCCTCCACTTTCTACTTTTGACAGTGTATTATAATGTCTGAGAATTTCTGTAATTAAAAAAAATTTTTTAAATTAACCTAAGGACTTCAGCTTTTAATAATGTAGTTCACTACGTAGTTTGGGAAAACTCTTCCTCTATAAAGCAAATCCTTTTAAATGCAAAGTTGTACTTTCAAGAATGTAAGAAAAATGCCCCTTGTCCAAAAACAGAGCCAGAAACTAGAAACTACCAGATGGCCTTCAAATCCACCTTCGTGTGTGTGTGTGTGTGTGTGTAGATATTTTACTTATTTACTTTTGACTAATATAAAGATATTTGGCATAGCTATATTAATTTCAGACGAAGCAGGCTTGAGAAGAAGGAGAGTAGGGATAAAGATAGGGATTGCATAATGTTAAATAGATCTGTTCTCCAAGAAGACGAAATAGTCTGTGAGACAAAAACCAATAGCACTGTAAGGAGGAATAGACAAATTCACTATTACAGTTGGATGCCTCAACACCTTTCAGTAATTTATAGTGCAGCAGACAGAAAATCAGTTAGGCTATGGCTGAATAGCACCATTTATCAACTGGATTTAATTGATATACCTAGACTGCTCCATCCAGCAACAGCAAGAAACACATTCTTCTCAAACTTCTATGGAACATTCACCAAGATTGACCACATTCAGGAAATAAAACACATCTTGTATTCTCAGACCACGGTGGAATTAAGTTAGAGATTACTAACAATTATCTATATAACTTGTGTTGTATAGTTAGAAACATATTTGGAAAAATCTGAAAATACTTGTGAATTAAACAACACACTTCTAAATAACACGAGTTGAAGTTTCAAGACAAAGTAAAAATATTTTGAACTAAAGGAAAATGAAAAGCAAGCAAAAGCGATGCTTAGAGGTTGATTTATATTGAATCATATAGTAGAAAAAAAATTCAAAAATCAGTAAGCTTCCACTTTAGGGAACTAGAGATAGAAGAGCAATGTAAACCTAAAGCAAGCAGGATAGAAGAAATAACAAAATTTGGTAGAAATTGGTAACATTGAAAACAGGAAAACAATTTTAAAAATTAATGAAAGAAAAACTATTTCTTCCAAAAAGTCAATGAAAGTGACAGACCTCTAGCCAGGGTAACCAAGAACAAAAGAGAGAAGACACAAATTACTAATGTTAAGAATGAAAGGGATATTTTTTTCCCCAAATTTCATTGTGATAATATTCATAACAAAATTTACAGTTTTAACTATTTTAAGTCTATAATTCAGTGGCATTAAGTTTATTCATATTGTTGTACAACCATCATCACCATCATCTCTATAATTTTTTCATCTTTCCAAACAAACTCTGTGCCCATTAATCAATAATTCCCTATTTCCTCCCCTTATGGCAACCACCATTGTACTTTCTGTCTCTGTGGATTTGACTACTCTGTCTCATAAAAGTGGAATCACACCATATTTGTTATTTTATGGCTGACTTTTTTGACTTTGTATAAGGTCCTAAAGGTTTGTTCATGTTGTAGTAAGTCAGAATTTCCTTCCTTTTTAAGGCTGAATAATAGTCTATTGTATAGAGATACCACATTTTGTTTATCCATTAATCCACTGATGTGCACTTAGTTGTTTACTCCTTTTGGCTATTGTGAACAATGCTGCTATGAATATGAGTATATAAATATCTAAGTCCTTGTTTTCAATTCTTTGGTTAAATACCCAGAAGTAGAATTGATGGATCTTATAATTTTGTTAAATTTGTAAAGGAACTGCCGTACTGTTTTCCACAGCAGCTGTGCCATTTACATTTCCAACAATAATGTTAACACTTGTTATTTTTCTTTTTGATAATAGCCATCAAAATGTGTGCAAAATGGAATCTCATTGTGGTTTTGATTTGCATTTTATTCTATTTAATTTTAATTTTTTTAAACATATTAAAAATTCTTGAGACAGAATTTCGCTCTTGTTGCTCAGGCAAGACTACAATGGCTCTGTCTCAGCTCACTGCAACTTCCACCTCCTTGGTTCAAGCAATTCTCCTGCCTCAGCCTCCCGAGTAACGGATTACAGGCGCCCACCACCACAGCTGGCTAATTTTCGTATTTTTAGTAGAGACAGGGTTTCTTCATGTTGGCCAGGCTGGTCTCTAACTCCTGACCTCAGGCAGTCCACCTGCCTTTGCCTTCCAGAGTGCTGGGATTATAGGTGTGAGCTACTGTGCCTGGCTGATTTGCATTTCATTAATGATTAGTGATGTTAGCTGGGTACAGTGGCTCGTGCCTGTAGTCCCAGCTACTCAGGAGGCTGAGGCAGGAGGACTGCTTGAGGCCGGGAGTTCAAGACCAGCCTGGGCAATGTAGCAAGACCTCATCTCTTAAATTAGTGATGTTGAATATATTTTTATGTGCTTATTTCCATTATATATCTTATTTGGAGAAATGTCTGTTCAAGTCCTTTGTTCACCTTTTAATTAGATTCTTTGTTATTAGTTTGTAGGAGTTCTTTATATTTTCTAGATACTGATCCCACATCAACTATATGATTTGCAAATTTATTTTTCATTTTAGTGGGTTAATGTTTCTACTCTGTTAATGCACAAGTTTTTAATTTTGATGTAGTCCAGTTTATCTTTTTTTCCCCTTTTGTTGCCTGTGCTTTTTGCCTCAAATCTAAGGAATTATTGCCAAATCATTGTCATGAAGTTTTTCCTTTATGTTTTCTTCCTTTTTTTTTTTTTGGAGATGATGAAGTTTTGCTCTTGTCACCCAGGCTGGAGTGCAATGGCACGATCTCAGTGCACTGCAAACTCTGCCTCCCAGGTTCTCCAGCCTCACCTCCAGAGTAGCTGGGATTAGAGGCACTTGCCATCACTCCCAGCTAATTTTTTTATTTTTAGTAGAGATGGGGTTTTGCCATGTTGACCAGGCTGGTCTTGAACTTCTGACCTCAGGTGATCCACCTGCCTTGGCCTCCCAAAGTGCTGGGATTACAGGTTTGAACCACCATGCCCAGCCTCCCTTATGTTTTCTTATAAATTTATAGTTTTAGTTCTGTTGTTTAGGTCTTCAATCTCTTGTGATTTAAGAGGTCTTTTAAGTTAGCCAAATCTTGGATTTCTTATCTCTAAAATGGAGACATTACCTACTTTATAGAATTATGAATGACTACTAAAATAAGTTAATATTAACTGATGTGAAAAGTCCTAAAAAAATAAAATACTGAGTTGTGGAATCAGCCTTTATATGATAAAACAAGCTAGTCCCACAATGACAAAGAATAACCCCATCAGCCCAGTTATCTGGATTGTACCAGTATTTTTTTTCTTTTTAAAATAAAAATCAAATGAATATACTGTCTGTTTGAAGGCCTTTTTCTAAAATAGGATTTGTTATGTAATAATATCCTGACCATCCTTCTGGAATCTCCAACCTTTAGAAATTAGTCTGATTCAAGAAATCTCAAGAATAAAGGTCATTGTGTTAGGAATGGGAATATTTTCCAACTCCTGTATCTTTATCTCTCAGATACTCCTCAGTTTACTGTAACCTGGTTTCTGCCTCCTCTTGGTGAAATGAAGTCATTAGTGACCACATCCATTGCCAACCTTTGGTCTTGCTCATTCTTGATGGTGGCTAAGAGCAAAGAATTTCAAACAAGACTGCCTGTGTTTGACTCTTTTTAGCTTTGTGACCTTATGTAAGTTGTATAGCATTTTTGTGCCATCATTTCTTCATTTGTGAAATGAGGAAAATAGTAATACCTACTTTATAGCATTTTAATGATTAAATCGATTTAGTACATATTAAGTGTTTAGAATAGTACCTGATGCAATTTAAATGCTGAAAAAGTGTTTGCTGATAAATTCACCTTTCTCCTCTTTGAAAATTGTTTCTAAACCTCTGTGGCACCATACAGTGGGAGTTGCATGGAATGTAGAGTTTCGGTAGCACAGAAAGCTGGTCAAAATTTCACATCAAAGTCCCTAAAAGCCATACCGCGTAGAAACTGTTATACTGGCTTTCAGTACTAAGTCTAAGACTGCCATACAATTGACAAACATACTAAAGGGAGTGATAGAGATACTATTTTAGATACTTTTCCATATGACTATATGAAATACAGGAGTAATGACAGGGTAAGGGACTATCTTTTTTATTTTATTTTTTATTAAAAAAATTTTTTTTGAGATGGAGTCTCACTATGTTGCCAGGCTGGAGTGCAGTGGTACAATCTCAGCTCACTGCAACTTCTGCCTCCCAGATTCAAGTGATTCTCCTGCCTCAGCCTCCCATGTAGCTGGGACTACAGACATGAGCCACCACGCCCAGCTAATTTATGTATTTTTTAGTAGAGACGGGTTTTCACCGTGTTGGCCAGGATGGTCTTGATCTCTTGACCTTGTGATCCACCCGCCTCAGCCTTCCAAAGTGCTGGGATTACAGGCGTGAGCCACTGCGCCCGGCCAGGGACTATCTTTAATTATAGCAGTCTCCATGCTTTGCATAGTGACTTACACAGAATACTCAGTAAATATTAGTTTATTTTATACGTACATGTACACAGACACACACACACATACACATGTATATCTGACATAGTAGAAGTGAGACCCATAAAAAATAAAACCGGAATCTTGACCTGTGTGTTTTTGGTCCCCTCATCTCAAGGAAGGAACATGAGATATCTCATTGGCAGTCCCTTATAAAGGCCGCTTTGTGAGAATCAAAAAGTGTAAGAAAATTGTCGAGAGTCAAAAAACCAGAAAAGAAAAGAAAAAGCAGAGAGAAAGATGAGTGTAACACAGATTAGAGGGGCGGGAGTAAACAGCAGATACTTTGGAGAAGCTAGTAAGAGACAGAAAATAAAGCAGTTTTGCATCGTAGTGTGGTGGTGGAAAAGTCTCTTAGTCCTCAATAGCCGTTGAAAGCGTTTGAGCTTCTATGTTAAAAGCTACTTGTCTCTGGTTCCTGTACTTTTTGAAGGAAGATTATAAAATGATACTAGATGGTGAACTGTTTATATAAGCAAGCTATATGTACACTAATGGTAACTATATTTTAAAATCATCTGATGTGTTCATTCAGTTAACAGATGAGAAAAAGTGATAGGAAGTATTCCCTGGCTCTAAGGAAGGGTAAAAAGAACTACAAAATGATTGGTGAATCTTTGTGACATCTGTATATAGCTAAAGTCTTGACATTATGAAATGTGTACTGCTGTGCTGCATCTTTTTTTTTTTTTCCCCAAAGGAATTTGACTTTTGACATTTAAAGATCTATTGGTTTTTTGACTCTCAGCGACAGCACAGGTACCCTTACTTATAGTTCCTCTTTAGCTACAATAGTACCCCTTACCCAAAGGAGAATATTATACTCTAGAAATGTGATTCAGTTTTACAGTATGATTCAGGAAGTAATTAACCATTGCCATGGCCTTTTCTCCCTCATGATTTTTGATCTAAAATGGGAATCTTTAAAAATAGATCCATTTTAGGGAAGTTACAAGCATCCTTTCAATAAAATATAAAGCAATATTATAATCATGACTTTCTCATGGGAGATCGTATTCAAATATTGTAATAGTATATAAGCTTTTACTATAGTTTTAAAAATTGAGAGATAATTTATATATCATAAAATTTGCCCCCTTTAAAGTGTATGATTCATTAGCATTTATTATATTCACAAGATTGCACAATCGTTACTGCTGACCAATCCCAGAATATTTTCATCACCCCATACAGAAATCCTGTACTTGATCATAGTCATTTCCCATTCCTTTTCTCAGGTCCTGAAAATTACTAATCTACTTTCTGTTTCTGGATTTGCCTGTTCTGGAAATTTTATGTAAATGGAATCATACAATATGTGGCCTTTTGTATGTGATTACTAAGCCTTTTTAATGATGGTTTTAGCATTTTCAAAGTATGTTCACTTTTTAAAATAAATGCATAACACCTCTATGAGGTAGACAGGAACTTTGTGACATAGTTACATTGTCAGATTTATTTATATTTATTTATGTGACCTCAATTTACCCTAGGTTGAGGAAAAGAGATTCAAAGGTGGCAGGGTGGTGTTAAAGGAAAAATAGTACATGATGATACATGAAAAAATAATTTAGTCCTGTGGTATTTCTAGAATCTATAAATATTAAACTTTATTAAATTGCAACTGCAATTAAATACTCTAGCTATATTTAAGAACTTAAAATTTGAAGATGAGTTGTTGAGCCTTAGAAGTTACAGGCTGAATTCCATTTCAGCGAGGTTGAAAGTATGTCAGAATTGTGCTCTTGATTATTCTAAACTTTTTAAATGGAAGTCTGTTGCTATAGTGTGCAAAAGGGGTATGATATAAATTTGTTTTAATGAAGCAATTAATGTCTTTTGCTTTTTCGGCAATTAACTTTAGTAGGGGAATTTAATATAATGAAAATGTAAAGCATTAATTCTTGAAAATTGTAAGTATATTTGAAATTAATGGCCAGTATTAGTAAAGTATACCATTTTTCTATAAATTTTATACATTAGATTTTTCTCTTTTTAAATATTAGAGTGTACTTTGGGGATGCAAATTTGTGTCATTTTCACAACTGAGTTTGTAGTTGTTATCCTAAGATCAGTAGGATAACAAATCACACAATAGACTGTCTTGGTGCCTACTATGGCTTCTGCCATTTCCTGGCACAAATAAAGTTTTGGCTAAATTATTATTTAATTCCTCTAAGGCCTTTTGCCCTGATGAGCTATGCTCATCTATGAGTTGTCAGGAAGGACGTCTTTTGCCTGGAAGCAGGCATAAGTGATCATCTCATGTTTCTCTTTCTTAGGTTTCTTACACCATTTGACTTTTCTCTCTTGGGGTTCTTCTCTCAATGGTAAGAGCCCACTGGTCCTTTCTATAATATTCCCAAAGGAAGTAAGTTCTAAAAGGGGGAAATTATAGGCAAATGAAAAGAAAATGAGAAGTATCTTGAGTTTAATAAAACTCTTGCCCCTATTCAGCACTTGTAATAGAATCTTTGTCCTTTTAGACACTCTATCCTCAGGTTAAGTGGCTTTAACTATGTCCTTAGAAGTGCTTCTCCATTTTATCCTTTTTGTACATGGAATTTTCCTGCTAAATTGAGGTGGAGGAAGTGGGGACAGAGAAGGAGCCATGTATATATTCAGGGAAGGAGGTAATGCTTGAGTAACCAATGAGGAGAGTAGTACCTACTACCAGGAGTCTGGACAGGATTTTTGTGTGTATGTGTTGGTGTTTTAATTTGTGTGTGTGTACACATGTTCATATGGATTGCCATGTATAAACCAGTGTTAGCTTTGAATAATATGTACATTTTATTTTTCAGCTGAATTTGTTGTATACATATCTGCTTAGGAGATTGGCATGGTTTATGACAAATATGTGAGCACATGTATAATTCATTGAATCTTAGAGAAGAGAGGAATCTTAAAGACTTTTTTACTTCCTGGTTAGCTACCTAAAACAGAAACTTAATCAACTCTTGACATTTGGCTTTTACAATTGCCACATTAATGTAGCTATTAGTAGGGAATGTACTACTCTTTCTAGGCATCCCATTCTATTTCTGAATAAACCAACTACTAGAAATTTTACCTTGAACCTCTGTCATTCTGTTAACCCAGCCATTTATCATAATTTTGTTCCTATGGTGCTAGTCCCTCTTCTATAACAACACTCTTTAGTGATTTGAAGAGAGATCGATCAAGGGCCTCATTACATTTTATTTATGTTAGATACACCCAGTTTTTGTTGAATTGTTAGTCATGTTACAGGATTTCGCTGATCATCTAATGGACATGTTTTAATTCCTTGACTTGCAAATGTTTTTGACTAAAACCCCAAGAAAGAATACATTTTACATCCTGACTCAATACACCCATATACATACATACATGTAGGATGTATTTTTAATATAACAAAAATTTCATTAGACAGTATATCTTTAATTTGATATTTTTGATCCTTTTCATTTTTAAAACATGCAGTTGATTTTGTCATTTCCTAATGGGTCTGTTTGGAACACTATTCTGATTTGTTCTTGCTGCAGAACTGAAACAAACAGTTTGCAAAAGCTGGATATTAGGGTAGAGTTGCTAAAACAGGTTTTACCTTTAATTCCTGAAAGAGAATATTCTGATGATGATGGTTATTAAGTAAATCTTAACAGAATTATTAAGTTATTGGTAGTAAATACAGTGAAACTGAAATATATGCAACTTTTGTTTTTGTCTTTAGGTGGCGACAGACAAGGTTGCAGAAAAGCTGAGCTCTACTCTCTCATGGGTGAAGAACACAGTATCGCATACAGTCAGTCAGATGGCCAGTCAGGTGGCAAGTCCATCTGCTTCATTACATACCACATCCTCATCTACCACATTATCAACACCAGCCCTTTCACCATCTTCCCCATCACAGTTGAGTCCAGATGACTTAGAACTCCTGGCTAAACTGGAAGAACAGAATAGGTGAGTGAGGTTGCTTGGCTTTTTTTCTCTCCAATTGTCATACATATTCAGCCATTCATATTTACTTACATTAAGAATGTTTCTTTTCTATTTTTGGCTTCTTATTTATCAAAGTTACTTAGAAAAGTATTCGTCTTTTTTTTGTGGGGAGGTTGGTCTTAAAAGAGACTAAAATTTTCTTCTGGCTCAAATAGCTTTAGAGATTTGTTTTCTTAATATGGCAAATTCCCTGAATCCTTCTTGAATTTTATCAATTTTAAAAAAGTAAATGAAACTATCACTTTTTAATTTTAAACTCTCTGAACAGTCTCCTTTGGTAAAAGCATAAAATAATTTAATCCAATATAGATATCTAATTTGTGGTTTAGAGTGGAAAATCTTTTAATAAATTATTCATAGAAAGCAAAATATCCTTTTCTCTTAATGAGTATTAAATAGAATAGTTTTCTGTTTTGCTAGGAATGCAGTTCTGGACCCTGTGTGCCTCCTTACTGTGCTATTGTCAGAAGATCTTTAGGGCATCATCTATTTTATTTATATTTATATTGATATATTTTTATATATATTATATAAAAAATATATAGGGCATCTATTTTATTTATATATATTAGATATAAAATATCTAATATATATTATATAATATATAAATCTAATTAATATATATTAGATATTATATATAAATTCATTTTACATATAATATATAAAATATATATATTATATATACATAAATGTTTATATATGTGTTTATACACACACACACACACACACACACACACACACACACACACACACACAAATGTTTATTAGGGTGGAAGAGCCCCATTTTGTGCTCAGTCAAGATATGTAATGCTACTGGCTTAGAATCATAACAAAAATAACTTTTAATATGTTTTTTGATGTATCATTGGCATAATAAACTACACATACTTAAACTGTACAGTTTGATAAATTCTGACATATGTATACATTCTGTGAAATTGTCACCAAAATCAAGAAAATGAACATCTCCATTATCCACCTTGCTGTCCCCAGGCAGCCACTGTAGTTTGCATTTTCTAGAATTTTGTAGAAATGGAATCATACAGTATGTAGTTTTTTGGTATGGATTATTTCACTCAGCATAGTAATTTTGAAAGTCATAATTGCTATAGCACATATCAATACTTTTTATAGTATTCCATCATGCGGAAGTATCATAGTTGATTCACAACTTATACACAAATGTTTGTGGCTGTTAAATGCCATAAACATTCATGTATAAGCTTTTGCATGAATGTATGCTTTCATTTCTCTTGGGCAAATACCTAGAAATGGAATGACCCAATTATGTGGTATGTCTAATTGCCAGACTGTTTTTCAACTTTACTTTTTCATATCCCACCACTGGTGTATGAAATTCCCTTCTACACCCTTGCCAACACTTGGTATGATCAGTCTTTTTGGTTTTAGCCATTTTATGAGGTATTAGTATCTCTGCTTTTAATTTGATTTTCTCTGTTCGTTTTGAGCATCTTTTTGTGTGTTTGTCATCTGTATATCTTCTTTGATTTTTTTTTAAGTTTGGTTATTTGCTTTCTTATTACTATGTTTTGAAAGTTATTTGTATGTTTGAGGTAAAAGTCTTTATCAAGCACACGACTCTCAAATTCTTCCCCCAGCTGGCAACTTACCATTCTGTTAAAAGTGTCTCTTTCAAGAAGCAGAAGTTTTATCTTACTTTATTGTATTTATTTTTGAGCATTCTAGGTTTACTCCTTTAAGTAAATCTAAAGCCACTATACATGTCCATGACAATTAGAAAAGAGACAAAGGATAAATAGAAATAATTTTTGTTTTGCCTATATAGTAGTATTTTTCTGGGTGTCAATAGAAAACATCAGTCAAGAGCATTAATCTGAATTTGTTGATAAAATGTAGTTACTTTTGGCAAGTGTCTTGCTTTGGTATTTATACATAGACTATAATGAAGTTGAGGTATCCCATCTTTCATCTCATTTGTAACACATTCATACAAACAAAAAAGGTGAATCCTACTAGAAGTGGGTCTTTATCAGAAATATGCCCCAGTGCAGTTAAGTGATAGCATGAAAATCTCTTTCCTGTCCTAGGCCTAACATTCTTCATGCAAAAATTAGGACATTGAATGAAGATGATCTCTAAGTTTCTACAATTCATGTATATACATCAATTTATACATCATGATGTAGGTAGACAGCAAGGCTATACTTTCCGTCCCCCATGAACCTGCTTAAAGCAAATGTGGTACGTGTGTCTTATAAGAGAAAACTGAAGTTTCTTTCATCTCTTTCTTCCTCTGCCAAAAGAATGACAGTGTCCAGAAGGGTACTTTCCTTCACCTTTGATCCTGGAGTGAAAATGACATGGAGCAGTGCTATTGCTAGTCAACAACAACTGACATTAGTCACCAGGAAATGCACCTTTGTTGTTGTTAACTGCAGCGTAACCTAATGAAAGCTAATTAATTATAAGAATTAGTTAATAATTGAGGATCAGTACACAGTTACACAAACACTCAAGTTTAACAGAAAGCTGATAATGTAGGCAGGGTGCTGTGGCCTATAATCCAAGCACTTTGGGAGGCTGAGGTGGGTGGATCGCTTGAGCTTAGGAGTTCGAGACCACCCTGGGCAACATGGTGAAATTCCATCTCTACTAAAATACAAAAAAAGTTAAACTTAAACTTTTCTATTGTTGTTTCCTTTAATTCTGCCATCTTTTGACTTTATTGAATATTTTAATGATTTTGTTATAGTTCATTTATTAATTTATAAGCCATAACTATGTTATTTTAGCAGTTGTGTTAAGATTTATAATATAAATCTTTAACTTATCAGTTAAAAGACCCTCCCTTTGAGGGTTATACCACTTTACATGTACTGTGAGAACCTTGTAATAGCACAGTTGCATTTCTCCTGTCCAGGACTTTGTACTAGTTTTGTCATACATTTTACTTTTATGTATGTTATAAACTCTATACTACATTATTTTTTAACTCAACAATTATGTTTAAATGAGATTGAAATAATAAAAAATTTTTATGTGTTTACCTATTTAGTTACCATTTCTAGTCTCTTCTGTCCTTTCTTTAGATCCAGATTTCCATCTGGTATCATTTTCTTCTTGAAATACTTTTTTTTTTAACATTTCATATAGTGTGATGGTATTGGTGATGAATTATTTACCTTTTGTATGTCTGAGAAAGTCGTCATTTTGGCTTTGATTTTTAAGTATATTTCTTTGACTATAGAATTCTATTTAATAGGTTGACAGTTTTTATTTTCTAATTATTTTAATGATGCAATTTCATCTGTTTCTCTGTTTTCAATGAGAAATTTGATGTGTTCCTTATCTTATTGTTTGTTTGTTACTGTCAAGCATATTTGTTTCTTTGTATATGTCTTTTTTCTCTGCTTTATCACTGGGTTTAAACAATTTGATTCTGAGGTGTCATTTTCTTTTCCATGTTTCTTACATTCTCAATTTGTTGAACTTCTTATGGATTTATAGTTTTCTTCAAATTTGGAGATTTTGGAGCCAGTGTTTTTTTCAAATAATTTTTTGCCCCTTTCTTGCCTCTTCTTTAGAGACTCTAAGTACACACATATTAGGCCACTTGAAATTGTTCCACAGCTCAATGATGCTTTGCTCATTTTTTGGAAAGATGCTATATATTCAAGTTCACTAATACTGTCTTTTGCCATGTCTAAGTTGCTGTTAATCCCATCTAGTGTATTTTTTATGTCTCACATTGTATTACAGTTTTATCTTTAGAAGTTGGAGCTGTTTTTTAATATGTCTCAAAAGTTATTGTATATTAAACTTTAATGGGATGGTCTGGCAGTTTTTTTTTTCTTGTGAGATACTGGCTGGTACATTTTAAAGTAATTGCTTTTAATTACAAAAAATTCTCCAGAATAGGAAAAGATGATGAAAAGTTAAATTAAGACTCAGAATCAGAGCTGTAGTTCTTTGACGTCCCTTGCTGGGAAGAGGGGGGCCTGGCATATGACCGGGTGATAAGTGCTGAGGACGGTGGTTACAACGTCCATCCCGACCTTTCACTGCCTCATGGCACAGAACACACCATCCCACCTGAGACCTTTGCAGCACTGACCTCCCAGTAGCAGGACTCTGTACCTGGCAGACCTGTACCTGAGTGGTCCTGAGGGACAGTGTGTTTGTGGAATTAATACTTCAGGTTTAGCTAACAAAACAAAACAGAAGCCCTCTCTTCCCCTACTTGTCAAAATGTCCTCAAAATGTAAGATTTTTCTAAAAAAATCAAATTCCTGTTTGTGCTGAATTTTTTGCTAAGTTTCTAAGGACCCACATCAAGGACACGGGATGCAAAATGACACCTCAGTGGAACAGCTATAGTCTAATGCACAGTGAGCACTCAGAAGGAAGATTAAAGTGCTAAGTTTCCTCATCTGTCTCAGAGAGGAGCCAGCATTCTGTATTTTTTTTCTGACTATAGGTGCGCTGTCCTAGGAGCAGTGCACAGCCTCTGGTCCCCTGGCCAGGAGAGTGGCTCCTGTACATCAGTCAGCTTCCTCCCTGCAGCTGCCTCACCCAGGCCTCCCTGAACCCAGTCACCTTGGCTGCCTTCCTCCTGCCTGGATGGCTTGGGGTGGGATGCCCTGCATCTGCCTGTCCACCCAGGAAAGGTGCACCTCATAGGGTCTCAAGGTAGCTACTCAGGCCCCACAAGGTGAGGCACTCATTTATTTGGGGTGGTACAGGGAGCAATCAGGCTCATTTAATCTATCTCCTGACAGAAGGGAAAAGCCAGACATATTTGGTAGTTTTGTATGTAAATGGAATATATTAAGACTAAACTTTGTAACCAAAATCCACATATTTTTAAAAACTAAGTCCATCTTCCAGTCCCCATTAGAAAAAAAATACAGTTTATCAAGACAAGAATAAAAATGGACAGACTTACAAGGTGTTTTATCTGGAGTGTGCAAGAGCCTGCTTGGAGGAAGGCCAGCAAAGACACCTTTCCTTCTGCAGGTGTGGAAACCCCCACACAGTCTGCCTCAACAAGACCCCACTGTGGTGATGGGGAGGGGACTGAGACGCCCACTCTGACTGGTTCAGGGAGACAACTACCCTCCTCACTAGAGAAGAAGGCTGGTGTGGGGCAGAAGTTCAAGCCTCTGAACCTAGTCGTGTCCCCAACAATGAGCCCTAAGCAGCACCCCTTCCTGCCACACTGGGACGAGATCTGTGTGGACACATGCAGATAGGGCTCCTGACATCGGGCGGAGCACACCCCACCAAAGCCATGGAACTTCCCTTCTCGGGTCTGAGCTCCCCGGGTCTGGGGGTAGGAGGATGCCCCTCTGCCCCTGTTCTGGTTTCCTAGGCCCATCATGGACACACAGGCATCATCACCCTGGACTTCGCTGTGGCAAGTGTATGCTGTGGGGTGGGATCTGCACCAGTCTCTGCCCATGGCTCCAGGAGACCCACCTGAGCACCCTCCAGAGACTTGGAGCTGGGCACTGCACTGGCGGGCAGAGCACTTCTCTCAGCTCCTCTTTCATCCTGAGCAGAGGCAACAAGGCAACTGGTGCAAATCGCTGAGCTGGGTGGAGGTGGTCTACACAGGGCCCTTGCCCGCTGCGCTCCTGACCTCCTGGGCTGGCTCCCTCTGCCGCGGGGCCGTCCTGTGCACTGTGGGTGCTGGGCAGCCCTGAGCGCCCCTGTGGGGACTGTCAGCGTCTGGTCTACACTATGCCAGCAGCACCTGGTCTCACCAGCTCTCACCTGGATGCTTTTTATTTTTCAAACATGTCTTTGATAAAGCTGGAAACGATAATTTAAAAATATGCCTTCTACGGCATTTTCCGGGAATGCAGATCTACTGAAACACTTCTCCTTCCACCCTGTGAAGGTCTTTGGGCAGTCACTCATGTCCACTCGACTCGGAGGAAGGAAGGGAGGCAGCTTGGGCCATGTACTGTGCAGCAGCCCTGCTGATTCCTTCTAGTCCATAAAAGTTAAATACCGTTGAAAAAACCCGAAGGAATGGCCAGCCTGGGTTACTAGCCATGTTTTATCTGTGATTACTTAGAATAAACTGAGAAAAGGTTTCCATGATCTGATCCTACAACGAGTACAGAAGCTTCTAGAGGAGGCTGAGGGCTACAGGGTCTTGGGTCATGACTCTGCAGGACACACAGTCACCGCTGCGGGACCCCATGTGCGTGACAGGGCCACGCTACATCATGCTGGGAGTCTGCTCCTCGGGGAGAGACTGTTAACCTAGTGTGTGAAACTAACCATGGAGGTACCTATAGAAAAAAGAGACCTAAGTTTAGACAGACGTGTGGCAATTTCCTTAGGTTACTACTTCCTACCTCTATTTTCCCACCCTCCTCCATATATAGATGCTTTTCTGCAGTTAAAATAATGTGGCCTAAAAGTGACCTGACATAATTACTTCTTATTTTATAAACCACATTCCTAGCTCTGAATAAATTATTTATTCAAGAATTTCACACAAAGTAATTTCTATTTTCCTAAACTTAAGGAAGCCCTACTCAGTAGAACTCAATTTCTAAACGTAAACTGAGATTGAAAGCAGTCACTGGACGGTTCAGAAGGCGAAATACTGTGGCAGAGAGATGCCAGGTGGCGAGACCGGGCCCCAATGCACCCCTGCCCCTCCCCACACGGTGTACTGCCCCAGGTCTGATGCGAGACGCTGGGGACAACAGTGGACACCTGGTGGTCCCCTGTGTCCCCCACTCCCTTCCCAAAGTTTGTGCCTGCCCCCAGTTCAGATGTGAGGTTCTGGAGGACAGTGCTGGATGCCCACAGCCCCCTGCACCCCACGTCACATCTGCCGGGGTCAGGGTGTGAGTGAGAACTGGTCCTGCTCTGTGGGCTTCTCCACCCAGGCCCCCAGCCCCGCCTTGATGAAGGCGGTAAACAGACGCGCCTTGGCAGCCTGGTACTCCTTTGCCGCCAGCTTGGATTCATGGTACACGTTGGGCTTGGTAATCTTGGAGCGTAGCAAGTGGGAGGGAACCTGTGAAGGGATAAAAAACGAATTCAACTGTGGAAGCAGTAACTGATGAAAATAACACCTAAGATGCCAGAAAATGACCTTTCAAACTGCATTGGCTTCTCAGGGGAAAGCAACCCAGAGGAAGGCGCTGTCTGCCAAGGGAATGGCTTCATACACAACACGGCATGGCATCTGCTAAGGGCCGAGTTATCATCACCAAGTTCCAGTCTTGCTGGTCAAACAGGCAGCTACAGACCCCCGAGTTCTGAAGATGTGCTTCTGGAAACCACCAACAGTCGATTCAAGTTTCACTTTTAACTATAAGAAGCACCGCTGATGTTACGTGTGTCTTATAACCCTGCTGACCTCAGAAGCCTTCCCTGCTGACTCCTTTCTGTGTGGACCTTGGACTTGCGGCAGCTGGCCCAGGTGCTGCCCCTGTGTGAAAAGGACCCTCCTGGGCACTGTCACTTCTGGCTGTACCCCCCATGTCAGTGCACAATCCTGGTCTCAGAATAAACAGATGCTACCTACTTGATTGAAGAATAAATAAAAATTAGTAATATCCTGATTTACTATATAAGGTTTTATCCTGGGGAAAAAGGGGTCCCATAGCTAATTCAAAACTCTCATGGAGGGTTGTCAGAATCCAAGCAATTTTTGTGTTGCTGAGGAGGAGACAGCAAGGTGACTGGCCTTCCGTTTTGCATAATGACTTTCAGTATCTGAGAGTAAGAGACATTTCCACTACGTACAGTGGTCTGGCAGGGGTCTGACCCTGCAGCAGGGAGGAAAGATTTGCCTCAGAGACGGCATTAAGGTTGGAGGAGCGTGGCCACACTTCTAAGCTAAAACAACTCGAAGGAATAAAAGGTTTCCCAATGATGGTTTTAGGAAGCTGTGCATGATGGCATGGTGATGAAACAGTTTAAGGAACGGTAGGTGTGAGGACAGACAAGCTATCGGGGAGGTGGAGCCGGCGCATCGCGGTGAGGGCACCTCAGTACCTTGCCGTGCACACGCATCCAGCGACAGTACAACGCGTGCTTACACAGGCGGGACGCGCGGCCCAGCTCATCCTTCCCTGTCGTGGCGTTGATGACCTCAATAGCGGAGTCGCCTACCGTCCAGTTCACGCTGAAGTTGGGGGCCTTTCCCGGCTGCCGTGCTTCTGCGTTGCTGATGCCTGAAATGGAAGACACAGGGAGGTAGTGCGAAGCCCACATTCATTCCAGGGAAGGGGCAGCCAGGTGCAGCACACTCTGCTCAGACGTGGCCACAGACATGCGTGGTGGGGGAATTCTGCCTGCCGAGGAATGTACAGACTTGGGTGTGCATCTGCCGTGGCCGTGCCTCACACCCTTCCACTGCCACCAGAACAGGAGTAGTGCTGAGAAAGCAGAACTGACCCATGGTACCCACTTGTCTGACAGGGCAGGTGGGCAGAAGGTTGACAGAAACCTGAAATGATAAGACTTCTTGCCAAGTGTGTTTTTGCTGACTCTGGTGCTGATGGAGCTAAGAACCCTAGCAGCCTGAGGGTGGATGGGTGGGAGTCACTTCTGAGACTAATGCAGTCCCATGAGGCTGTGCAGGTGGGGGCTGCTCCCTACAGTGTCACACCCATGTCCAGTGCTCATGCTTTGCACATGCTCCCCTACCACTGAGAGGCCAGGCATGTTCAGGTCACATGGCTTTGCATGTGTGACACCCATGATGCAATAGGAAACTCCAATCATTAACAAGTGTCTTGAAATGGTTCACAAGAGCCTTGAAAAAATTCACAGAAAATGTGTACTATGAAAAAACTTCATGGATTTCAAAATTGTTTTGAAATAAACTAGTACTAACTTGCTGAAACATGCCTGAATAGGATCTAGTTTGATGCATAAGAAGATCAAGACGTCTGTTTGAAAAGAGCTCCTATCAGAGCTACATGACTTCTGCTAAAATTGAAGCAAGAACAAACATCAAACAGGAGATAAAAATAGCTTTACCAAGACAATCCTGAAGAAAATGCATACTTAAAAAAAAAAAGGCTACCAAAAAAGGCTACGGGGTCCAGTCAAAGCAAAAGCAGCCATGACAACATTTTTGGGATGTTCGAGGCATTTTGCTTGTTGAGTTCAGCTGGAGGGCCAAGGAATGATAACATCTACTTATTACGAGAGTGTTTTGAGAAAGTCAGCCTCAGCTTTAGCAGAAAAACCCCTGGGGAAGCTTCACCAGCATCCTTCACCATTACAAAGCTCCTACTCACTGCTCTCATCAAAAAGGCCAACTTTGTGAGGGTATTGATGGAAAATTATGAGGCATCCACCTTACGGTGGGCGCGAATCCACCTCATTTGGCTCCTTCTGACTTCTTTTTGTTTCCTAATCTCAAATATTCCTTAAAGGGCATCATTTTTCTTCAGCTAATAATGTAAAAATGCCCACACTGACATGGTTAAATTCCCAAGACATTCTGTTCTTCAGGGACAATCTAAATGGCTGGGATCAGCACTTACAAAAATGTCTTGAATTTGACAGAGCTTATGTTGAGAAATAAAGTTTATATCTTAAAAAAAATTATCTTTTAACTTTATGAACTTTGGGAAATACCCTTGTAATTGTTTTCTTACTGTATTTAAACTGTCTCATCTTAACTAATCACAGGCTAATTTTGCCAGGTTGAAAGTTTTTAAGGATACATGGATAACTGGGAATCGAATACATGTATCTCTACTCATATACTGAGCTTGATAATTCATATCGCATGGATGTTATAGGCCACCAAAATCAAAACTAATCTAGGATATGACTCTTTAGAACATGCTTAGAAGATGAGCGGACTCATATTCTGAAGCCAGACACTGAGTCATCAAGCCTACTGGCCATGACAGCACATGGCACTCTCAGATGACTGAGCACAACTCACTTCATGCCCTGTGGAGGCCACCTCCACCCCTGTCACCATGCTCATTTGCTTTCAATGACCATTTACTTTTCCCTTGGAGAGATATTAAAACCCAGATGACAATTTACTGCCAGAACGGTTTACTGTTCAGAGTAAGGAACCCAGGCAAGTTATAGCAGATCCCATGAATTGAGAGTCAAGGGAAAGCAAGTCAGCCAGATTTCATAAGACAGAGTATCAGAAGGAAGAGAAATACAGAAAGAGAGTGAACCCTGGACATATGCAGAGGGTGGCCTTGAATATTCTGTGGAGCACTGATAAGAGGGTGCATATTACTCAAGGCTGGGAAACGGCCGCCTGAGAGAATCAGAGGGAAAAGTGCCTGACATTCACATGCAGAAGATACAGACATAAAGATATAAAAAGACTTAAGTCAAATTTCTGGAGATGAAAACTGCAGTGTATCAAATAAAGAATACACTTGATGGGATGAACCACAGAATAGAAACCACAGAAGAAAAGATTAGTAAACTTAAAGACACAGTTACAGAAACTATAAAAAGTGAAACACAAAGAGAGAAAAGAGACCGAAAGAATAAAAGAACAGAAAATCAGTGATGTGGGGCAGGTTTAAGTAGGCTGAAATATGTGTACTTGGATTTCATGAAGGTATGGAGAGAGAAAGGGGAAGAGAAAATATATCTAAAGAAAGATGAATAAAAAATTTCCAATTTTCATGAAACCAACAAACCCATGGATTAAAGAATTTCAGTAAATCCCAAGCACAAGAAACATGAATAAAACTACACCAAAGCACAACAAAACAAATGTTTAACACCAGTATTAAAGGAAAATCTTAAGCAAACCCAGAGAAAAAAACACACAGAGGAATAAAGACAACACATTTCTCACTGGAAACAATTCAAACAAGAAGTCAGGGAAGCAATGTTTTTAAAGCGCTTAAAGGAGAAAACAAACCCTGCCATTCCAGCAAAAATATATTTGCACAGCAAAATATACTTCAAAATGAAAGCAAAATATTTTCCCAGACGTACCAAAACTGAAATAATTCATCATCAGAAGAGTTGTGCAACAAGGAATATAAAAAAGGAAGTCCTCCAGCCAGAAGAAAAAATGATACCAAAATGGAAATCTAGATCTATACAAAGGAATGAAGAGCCCTGGAAATGATAGCTACATGGATAAATATACACGAGTTTTTTTCTTATTATTTAAATTCCTTTAAAAGATTTTTATTAAAACAAAAATAATTATGTAATGTAGATTTTTAAAAATGTATGCAGAAGTGTCTGAAAACAATATCACAAAGGTTGGGAGTGAAAAAATGGGAGTATCCTGTTGTAAAGTTCTCTTACTATATGTGAAGTAGTATAATATCACTTGAAGGTAGATTATGCTAAGTTAAGAATGCATACTGTAAACCCTAAAACAACCACTAAATTAACAAAAGTTACAGCTCAAAAGTTAAGAAGAAGCCAACATGGAATCATCAAACACACCCAATTAAGGCAAAAGCAGTAAGAAAATGAGGAAAAAGTGAACAAAGAACATATGAAACACATAGAAAATAAGTAGCAAGATGGGATTCAAACCTAATAATATCAACAATCACAACAAATGTAAATGGTCTAAGTATCTCAGTGAAAAGCCAGAGACTGTCCATGGTGGGAGAGAGAGCAAGATCCAAACATATGCTGCCTATAAGAAACATACTTTTAATATAAAGTAGTTTAATATAAAGGGACAGAAGATACACTGTGCTAACACTAATCAAAAGAAAGTTGAAGAGGTTATATTAATCCCAAAGCAAATTTCAAAACAAACATGATTACCAGAAATAAAGAGGGTCATTTTATAATGATAAAGGAGGTCAGTTTTTTAAGAGAAACCAACAATCCCTACATTTTTATGCATCTAATCACAGAGCTACAAATACAGGAAGTAAAAACTCTAAAAAAGGGGAAGAAATAGACAATGTACAATTATAACCAAGAGATTTTCAATCCTGTCTCTCAATAACTGATAGATCAAGTAGAAGATCAGTAAGAACATAAAAGAAAATAAATACTATAATCAAACAACTTGGCCTAATTAACATTTATGGATCACTCTACCTCAAAGTGGCAGATTCATGTTCTCAATTTTTGTGAAACACATACAAAGATAGATCATATTCTGGTTCATAAAACCAAGTCTAAACAAATTTAAAAGGACTGAAGTCATTAGATGAAACTCAAAAACCAACAACTGAAAGATCTCTGTAAAATTTCTAGTATTTTAAAACTAAATAGCAGACTTTTAAGTAACCCAAGGAACAAAGTACTTTAATATCAATGAAAATAAAAACACAACATATAATGTTTAAATGCTACAAAAGCAGTAAAAAGGGTCTTAAAACAATGATCTCAGCTAGCCCCTTAAAAACTACAAAAAGATGGGCAATTGAATACCAGGTAAGCAGAAAAAAGGAAATAATTAAAATCAGAGTAAAAATTACTGAAATATAAAAGACAAAAATCACTGAACCTAAAAGTTGGCACTTAGAGATGATGAACAGAATTGACAAACTTCTAGCTAGACTGATTAGAAAAAAACAAGAGCGGACACAAATCATCAATATACGGGATAGGATGATATCATCAGGGATACTACAGATATTAAAAGGAATAATCTGAACACTTACGCCAATACATGAGACAAATTAGATGAAATGGACAAATTCCCTGAAAGACAAATTGCTGAAGCTTATTCAAGAAAAAAAAAAAAAACAGATAATATGAACAGTCCTAAATATATTATAGAAAAATAATTTGTAGTTAGATATTTTCTCACAAAGCAAACTTCAGGCTCAATGGCTTCACTGGTGAATTCAACCATACATTTAAGAAAATAATACCAAATCCAAACAAACACTTCCAGAAAACTGAAGAGAAAGAAATGCAACTCAAGTCATTTTATACCTGACAAAGACATTAAACTAAAATTATAGACCAATATCCCTATAGACAAGTATACTATAAATGCGAAAATTCTAAAGAAAATTCTAGCAAACTGAATCCAACAATATATAGAAAGAATAACACATAATAGCCATATAAAGTTTACCCCAGGATGCAAGGTTGGTTTAATTTTTTTTTTAATGTCATCATTAGCAGACTAAAAAATGAGCCAAATGCTCACCTCATTTTTTGTTGCTGTTGTTTCAGATGGGGTCTCACTACATTGCCCAGGAGGGCCTCAAACTCCTGGGCTCAAGTGCTCCTCCTGCCTTAGCTCCCAAGTAGCTGGGACTACAGTCCCACATCACTGTACTGAAAACAGTCATCTAAGAGCAGAAAAAAAGCAACTGACAAAATCCAACATACATTCATGATTAAAAACCCTTAGTAAGCTAGAAATTAAAAACAAATTCCTTAAGCTGCTAACGAAACCTACCTGAGTCAGACATGGTGGGTCCTTCTCAGTCCCAGCACGTTGGGAGGCTGAAGCAGGTCCTTATCTGCAGCTATCCCTCAGTTTCCACTTTGTTACTTTTGTTTCATCTGATATTACATTAGATAGCCCTGGCGGTGGTACATCTGTTTTATTGTTCTTTGAAGTCAATGCCTCTAAGTTTTACTACTTTTTTTGAGACATACTCCCGCTCTGTTGCCCAGGCTGGAGTGCAGTGGCACAATCTCGGCTCACTGCAACCTCTGCCTCCTGGGTTCAAGCGCCTGTCCTGCCTCAGACTCCCGAGTAGCTGGGACTACAGGTGAGCACCACCACATCTGGCTAAGTGTTGTTGTATTTTTAGTAGAGATGGGGTTTTACCATATTGGCCAGGCTGGTCTCGAACTCCTGAGCTCAGGTGATCCACCTGCCTCAGCCTCACAAAGTGCTGGGATTACAGGCATGAGCCATGATGCCTGGCCAGTTTTACTGATTTTTATCTTTTTTCTTCTTCCTTATATCATTTATTTCCTTCTTCCTTCCCTCTCTTTTTCTCACTTCTATTTCCTTCATTAATCCTATATTCCTCTTTAGCTTTATTGTTGCTTTCCCTCCCAATTTTAGAAAATGAAGGCTTAGTTCATTTATTCTTTTCCATTCATTCAAGGCCATCATCTCCTAAGTTTAAGTGGGGCTCCAATTCACCATTTTTGATACGTGTATTCTAAATAGTAGTTTAAGTTCTGGTTTCTTATCTGATCTAATAATTATACAAGTTTTTGCCTTTTTATTTTAAATTTTTAAAAGTGACAGACTTTGCAGGAGAAACAGTGCTGATACCACCACCAAGCCTGTGTTCCTCAGCACACCACTCCAAGCACAAACTCATATTGGAGTCTCTTTGTCCGATTTCTCAAGAATTGTTCAAAATCATGTCTTAGTTTTGTTTGCTTCATGTCTGAACCATTCCTTTCCTGAATAGCTTTTTTATGTTCCCTGGAGTTTCCACTCTTCTTTACCTTTTTTTTTTTTGTCCACAAAAAGAAGTGTTTGCTTTTACCCTACCATTCAGAGCATTCAGCTTCTCAGTTAGGCTATTCATTAAAAATAAATTCATCTTCTTCTAAAAATATTCCTTTTTGCATTGTATAATATGAATCTCTCTTTTAATTTGGAACAGTTACTTTTCAGGCTTGCTGCTGAGTTATCCTTTTCAATTGTACTTTGGATTTATAAGGTATTCTTTCTTAAATTCAAGTTTTCTCCTTCTTAGATGTCTTTTTCATTTTGCTAGAGTATCCTCAAGTCACTGTTTCCTCTAAAAGCTTACATCCTCTGAATCCTTAACTATCTAAAAATTACCACTTTGTCTCAATGTTTGATTAACATTTGGTTAGGTAGGAAATTCTCCAATAAAAATATTTTCTTTAGAACCAGAAGGTCATCTCATAACTCCATTCTGACTTCTGGTGTCCTGATAAGGGTTATATAAATCTGAAACGTACTGCAGGTAACTCAGAAGCTTTTAGGATCTTCCCTTTGCCTTGGTCTTTTGAAAATGCACAGGGATGTGCTTGGCATGGACTTTTCTCATTAATTCTGCTCAGTACTCAGTGCATCCACTTAATTCCAGTACTTGCACTTTTCCTTTGTACTGAGGAATTTTCTTCTGCTATTTCCTCCTCCCTACTTCCTATTTCAAAAATGTAAATAGATATTGGGCCTTCTGAATAATTTTCCATATCTCTTAAGGCTTTTCTCATAATTCTGCCTTTCTGTTCTAAGTTATCTGAGATTTATTTGACTTCACCTTCCCCCCACCCTCATCAGAGCAAAAGCTCCATGAGGAAGGGATTTTGTTTGCCCTGTTCACTGCAAAATCCCAACACCCAAAATCATGCCCACTGCACACTAAAAAAAAATTAGTTGAATATTTTCTAGAACTTCAGCACTTACTAAAGAACATACTAATAAGGTTTATTATTACTTATTTCTCTTCTGTTTTCTAAATTGTTTCTACTTTCTTTGTTGTCCTATTTCTCATCTAGATCTTTCTCTTTTGTCCTGTTTATTTTCCTCATAAGTTTGACAATCCATGTAAAATTTTTGTAAGTAAAAATTATTCAATACTAGTAACTAGGTATGGTTTCTTCTGCTTGTTTCTTTGATGTGCATTCAATTTTGGGGAAGGCCTGAAGGAAAACAATCAGCCAAGACCATGTCCTCATCCCAAGAACCCAGAGCTCTAGCACCATCCTTCTGTGGTGGTCAGGTGTGCCCTAGCCACACGCAGGGTTGGGCGGGCCTCCTCAGAGGC
Organism: Cheracebus regulus; assembly: GCA_963574635.1. Lineage (NCBI taxonomy): Eukaryota > Metazoa > Chordata > Mammalia > Primates > Pitheciidae > Cheracebus > Cheracebus regulus. The sequence continues at coordinate 27,827 of CAUYQU010057589.1, forward strand.
ACTGGTAGGAGCTGTATGTCTTCCTGAGGTCACTGTTCCTGCACTGACCGATTGCTGCTGGGATAGTTTTTACCATATGCTCAGGTTTCTCCTGTGGCACAGTTCTGCCAGTGGAACTGAGGTCTTCGGTGGCTGTCACCAGCACACCTGCCCTACCTCTAGCACCTGCCTGCATGTTCTGAGTTCCTGCAGGTCCCTGAGCTGTCACTCTGTAGAGGCAGCAGCCCCAGAAGCATGTTCAAGGTCATATCCTTCAAGCAGACAGAATCAGGAAGGATTTCATTTGTTGGGGGATGGCTAGAGGAGTGGGTGTCCACTTAAACTGTTGGGGAATCTCCGACCATAATGGAATTGAATCTTTCATAAACAAATGGCTAATACTTATATCATTTTCCTTTGCAATTCCATTGCTTCTCATCAAAATAAAGGATTACTGTTGAATGATACTTAAACCTTAGAATTCAATATTTTTCACTAAAACTAAATGATTAACAAAAAGTGTAAGACCCTAACAGTACAAAATATTTTTTATATTTTAAGTCAAATCAAGTCCCATCTTGAAACAAAAACGGAGGAAATGAGGCAAAAAGAAAATAGCGGGAGCGTCCAATATTAACCATATGCTTTTTCTGGGGCAGAAAGCCCCTAAATAGTCATGAGCGCATACTTCTAAGAGTCCCTGAGGCCAGTGCAGTGTGGGGCTAACACCAATGAGATGCTTATCTTTCTGGGCTGCAAAGAGGGAACTAGGGTAATGAGTTAATCCCAGGCCATGGTGCAGAAACCAATAAAAGCAAGAACAACTTGGCTGGTAATGAGAATCCCTCTGTTGTTGTAAATTAAGTGTGCTGAATCGGAACTTTTAAAGCAAAAATACAAAGAAACTGTGAATTGGCCTAATAACTGCTACAATTAAAAAACTCAGAAGAGCTGGCACTAATGTTTTTTCTTGTTTCTACCCTAAAGATATTTTCTAATAGGTTCCTCATATAGTAGGGTAATCAAAAGTGGATGATATACATAACGATTAACAATAGATATTTTAGGGTTATTATGGGTTCATGTTATAGAAACTATTAGACATTTATTAGTGGGTCAAGGAAAATAGGTACTTACAATCTCAACTGAAAGTGGCCTTTATACTGCACATAAGAAACAGTCAAGACCTGGGCACGAGTTAAAGCGTAAGGAAAACTGTGCACAGCACCTCCCAGTGAGGATGATGCAGGCCACCCAACATAGGAGGGAGCCTCTGAGCCCCTCTGGGTCCAAAACCAACCTGCCGCTTAAGCTGAAGCAGAGCACCTTTGAGCCTTTCACTTTGATCATTTTAAGAAGGACAGCCCTTGAGCTGACAGAGGAATAAACGCAATCGATGAGAATCCATAAAGAGGAAGATGGCTGGGTTCTTCCAACCCTCCCAGCCCATTCCTCAGGGCTGGTCTCAGGCTTTCTCTGCCAGCTTGGACATGCCTTGTCCCAGTTGTCCACTAACCCCAGCCAGGTGCCGAGAGCTTTACACAGGGGACCTCTGGCCAAATAACACTCCTTTCTCAAAGGAGACCTCAAGGTTTTAAAATACCAGCTGTGGAAGGAGCCCTAGAGCTATGGCCCTGAGTGAGGTGGGCTCATGCCCAGAAAGCTGCACGGGCAGGAGAGCCTAACGGGATGTGGATGGAGGACAGCAGCAGGTGGAGTGCAGCTGAGGGGCTCACAGCGATCCCGCCAGCTCTCCTTCTCCTGAAGCAGCTCCGGGGAAGCCACATGGTGCTCTGGTGCCCTCTCTGTCCTCCATAGGAGGCAAGGCTTGGGGTGGTGAAGGGTCAGATGTGGGTTCAAGTTGTACTTATGCTATGGACGGTGGCACATGGTCATGGGCTGCAAGCCCTGTGGTGTCTGCTGGCTACGGCTGCTTCCACTGTGAAGGGTGATGATGAGCCTGGCCCACAGGACTGCGGCGCAGACTTAGCGACGGATGTAAGAATCTGGCTCCTGACTCGAGCACATGTATGCCCTGGGAAATGGCCTGAGGATGTTAGTCAGTGAAGTATAACACTTATTATTTTTAAACACCTTCAAAGGTGTCATTGATAAGGTAGTAACTGTACTTCACCATTATAGTCATCCACACGGATAATTTAAAACAAGCAAACTGTATTCCCAGGATCTTGAGTTTAGAAGACACTTGGAGGTCATGTGGGTTAGTCCTTCCAACCAGATCCCCTGCCACCATGTCCATAACAACCATGTCCATCTATTCCAACCTGAACACTTCCAGTCAGGGGGAGCTGAGTTCCTTTCAGGAAACTCTTCTCTAGACAGTTCCAATCACTAGAAAGTTGTTATCCCAGTATGCAAGAGTAGAAATGAAAACCTAACAGAGATGAGGAACCCCAAATGCAGCCACTGAAAACCCAACAGAGATGAGGAACCCCAAATGCAACCACTGAAAACCCAACAGAGATGAGGAACCCCAGATGAGAGTCATTCCCAGAAAGGAGAACCAAAGCAAGAGGGGGAGTCATGCGGCGGCCACGGTGCAGGAAAGGTGAGCCAGGCATGAGCTCCTGGGGAGCCTGCTCCGTGGGAAAGGCAATTCACTCCTGAGATGGTGACAGAGGAGTCAGGGATTCTCTTAGAAAGCAGTGCAGTCAAAAAAGCTCATCAGATGAGAGGAGAAACACTGGTTGCAGCCCTGTGAGTTCTGTCCAGCAGCACTTTCAGGGACAACAGAAAGGGCAGAGCATATGCTTCTAGCAGAGGTGACACAACAGAAGGAAATTCTCGGAAGTGAAGATTCAACAATCCAGATCAGAGGGTTCAGCGTAGTGAGTAGGAAAGAAACCCCAACAAACTAGCCACACGCCTAGGCTTAATCTGCTGAGATTTCTGAATTTTAAGGAAACAAATTTAATGCTACCATACAGAAAACAAGAAGGGGGTATTTTCTAGAAAGGAAAGAAACTCAAACTGGCTCTGTGACAAAGGATGACAATGGAGGGGTGACATGGAGGTCTTGATGTGTCCGTGGGGGAAGGATGGAGCTCAGACACCTGCAGTTCTCAGTCTACCTGGCGCACAGATGAGGGCCAGGTAAAGTCAAGATCCAGAGCCCCACCCACACAGGCCTCTTCTCCAAAATCAAACAAAATGAACCAACCGAGAAATCACCCTATCACCCCAACGAAGGATGCATTCCAGCAAAGTGAAAAAATAAATCTGAAAGTGGAATTAAGGGCAGGGACACTGGCTACAGAAAACTGGTTAGAAGAGAAACCAGGAGCCCTTACATTTTTAACTAAACAATTGTTGATCATGTGGCTGTGTGACTTATTAAGAAAGGCTTTTAAAGAATAAGCACAATATTGAATGAGTTTCTAAAACTCAAGATGATGTCATCAGAATCTAGGAAGATGAGGATGGGAAGAGTGTGGAATAAAAGTGAGCCCAAGATTTTAGCTTTTCCCATGTTTGGATCTTTACAAATATTAATTAATTCCTGATGCCAACATTTTTTCAAAGTGATTTAAATATATTTGTTTTAAAAATTTGAGGTAACCACTGGTTAGAAGTAAGAATCAGAATTTGAAAATCATCAGTGGGAAGAAAGGGGAAATAATTTAATCAGTACAGTAAAACTAAAGGGGAGAAACAAAACAAAAAGTAAAATGCAAAGAAAAATTATAAGATGAAAAAAACGATTTTGTACTTGGAACGAAGCTTAGTGGCTGTTCTCTTGTTTACTCCTTCCTCCTAGAAAGCAGGGCAAGGAGGAAACGACATTACTGACACTTCTTTCCCACAACCCCGATGCCTGCTCTCACCTGGAGAATACACACACACACACACACACACACACACACACACACACACACACACACACACACACACACACTGTCTCTCTCACTGTCACAGTGACGTTTCTTCTCTCTCACTCCAGCCAGGGCCTCATTAAACCAGCTTCTCTTGCTCTTCCTGCCCACGGTGTTGGATGGTCTTGGGTGGACAGCAGCTCTGTTGGTGCCCGCCTCCTTCCCGCCACACAGCTGGGCCTGTGGCCAGCCCCCTCAAATCCCTGTGCTGTCCTTACAGAGATGCCTGAATGCAAGCTGTTCACGAGAACCCTACCCTCACCACGCAGCCTTGTTTGTTAACATTCATGCCAATGTTCAACATGAAAACCAGCAGAATAGGATAGGGTTCAATGACTCCAGAGCAGGCTATCTGTCAACAAGGGCCCCAGAGCCATTCCATGGGGCATTTGCCCACTCTTTCTTCTTGGGTTCTCATAGTGAGCCTTGGACAACAAATTGGGCCAGTCGAGGAGCTCACACTCAGGGGATCAATGGATGTAAATTAGAAGCTGGAATTGTCCTGAAACTTGCAAGTGCTGGATGTGAAACTCATTTGAAAGAAGATCTGAGAAAGCCTGAGAGACCTCTGTTTCCTCAGTGCCAAGCAAGGGTACCAAATGTGCATGCCCGCAAAGGCAAATACTTCACAGCTTGGCACCAAGAAGCTTTTTTTTTTTTTATTTTTGAGACAGAGTCTCGCTCTGTTGTCCAGGCTGGAGTCAGTGGTGTGATCTTGGCTCACTGCAACCTCCACCTCCTGGGTTCAAGTAATTCTCCTGCCTCAGCCTCCCGAGTAGCTAGGATTACAGGCACCTGCCACCAAGCCCAGCTAATTTTGTATTTTTCTTAGTAGAGATGGGGTTTCTCCATGTTGTTCAGGCTGGTCTCGAACTCCTGACCTCAGGTGATCTACCCGCCTTGGCCTCCCAAAGTGCTGGGATTACAGGTGTGAGCCACCACGCCTGGCCCTGAAGCTTTCTTAAAGTAAAACTAGTGTTCAGGGTGAAATGAAAATCAAATTCTTCTCATTTTAATCTTGACAGTATTATTTTTTTAAAAGAAAGAAGCACCCTATCCCTACATTTTGACTTTGATTTGCTCCAGGTCTCAGGTAATCTTGTTTTAGTGATTCTTTGTATTCATTTATGTCCATTTCTGTTCTTCCCTAAAGACACCACAATTCACTAGGCACTGTCACACCTGGCTCTCTTTTTAACACAGGAATGGCCTTTATAATCAAATGTGAGTGACAAGTATAACAAACACGATGTGAGCTGTGATATACACAGGAGACGCACAGCAAGGGCGCCAATGTCCTGGTAGCTCCTCTGTCCAGGTCACTGGTTAAATGTAAGACTTTCCTTTTAATAAAGTTTTGAGGGCTTAGCTTTGAAAAGAATGTGACCTCCCAAATCCATTAAGACATCAGCGTTGGCCCCTCCAGATTTTTGTTTGGTTCCTTCTGTCTCTGGCCACATCCACAGCATTATTTGCTTTCAACTTCAATTCTGAAGCACAAGCATCAGCCCTCCCTTCCTGCTGGATCCTCTGGCTCACCTAATTTCCTGCTACACTGTCCTGTTGACTTACAGGACTCCTGGTCTAAAGGTGTCTTCTCCAAAGCTACTTACTTTGCTGATTTGAACTCTCTTCAGGGAAACAACAACAAAAACCCATTTCCAAAATAAAGCATTTACCAAAAATAAGATATTTCAAACCGTTTGCATTTTGAAAACAAACTTTGGTGCTAGGGTGACATTGTTTATTGGCCCAGCATTTGAGTAATGTTCTGCCTCCTGGAGCTAGAGTGGTGTCCTTTCATTTTCATAGGACAGTGGCACATTTGTCCAGAAGGATTGCAAGGGGCGCCTGGTCTATCCTTGCCACTGGGCATATGAAGAACCTGAGACAGAAGCTGCCAAGGAGGCAGAGCAGACCAGGGGCAGCCTCACGGCTCCAACCCAGGCTCTCTGCTGCGGCTGAATCAGCGTGGCATAGCCCCTGCAGTGGGGACCAGGGAGAGGCTTAGTTATGTGTTTTAGGCTATTAAGATTAGAGATGATATTGGGGAGGAAAGGACAAACAGCAGCTTCTTTTATTTTGTTACATACTTTATAGATGCCTCAGTAACTTTGAAGTCTATCTTACAGACACTATTTTTCAAAGATTTTTTTCTAACAGATATAGATGCTTTTCACATAAGTGAAATATGATACAAATACTTTGACTTTTATAAATAAGCTCTACTTTCAATATCTTAGAAAATTTCTTTAGCAAAATGATCCTGTTTTTGCAGACTTTAGTTATGGATGAGATATTGCTTACTCAGCACTATTCAACAAGGCCCTAATTAACAATTATTTATGAGCATCACCTATGTGTCCCATATTCCACATGCAATGTTTTAAGTATCTATGAATATAAAAGATGAGTGACAAAGCTAAAATTAAAGCACTCTTCCCTCAAGTATAGAAGACAGAGAACAAAGAGGGAATATTATTTTCTGAATCATGAGAAATTCATACACCAATATACAACAAAATACTTCAAAAAGACATTGATGCTACAATTCACCTTACTTACCACCAAGTTTTATCCATCTATTTTGTTTTTCTTAAAACACAATGGTTAAGTTAGGGAGCCATACAATTTAATTCAAGACAACTGTTTTTCCCCATCCCTGCCTCCTTCATGTGCTCTGATAGACATGCTTTCAAATAAAATTGTACACTGCTTTTTCTCAAATTAAAGGCGTGCTAGTAGCCAAGCACTAGAACAAGGCAGCACACACACACATACATACACAACAAAATAAACGTGTTTCAGGTTAGGATTATGGTTTTAGTTTTGAGCTTTAAAAAAGGAAGTAATTATATGTTTAATAAGATAAAAATACCTTAACTGTGTCCTTTTAAATAAAGGTGAGCTTAGAAGTTAGGACCTTTGAATTCAAAAGCTCCTGTTCACTTTACTGTTAGCCACTGAAATTCTAAAAAAAGAAAAAAAAAACCAGCAATGAAGGGAATCGAGGGTAAGTGCAGACATCAGGGAGACAGGCTTTGCCTGCCATTGGTACCCCCGGTTACACTTGTCACCACCTTTCAGAGCCAGCAGGGCCTCTCCAGGGAGCCCAGGACAAGGCTCCATGCAGCTCATCACTGTGGACACCCGGGTGGCTCCAAGAGAGGGCAAATGTCCAGGAGACCTGGCTCAAGGCTAGTCTGGGAAAGCCAATGCTGACATAGTTTTCGGTGTCTGTGAGTTTCTGCTGCCAAGACAGGAATGAATACACTGCCTGAGTGAAAGAAAAATATACAGGTACCAAGTCCCGCCATAATTTCATTCTTTTTCTCCTTCCTTCCTTTGCTTCCTTCCTGCCTTTCTTTCTTCCTTTTCTCTCTCTCTCCCCACCTCTCTCCCTTTCTTTCTCTTTCTCTCTCTCCCCTCCCTCCCTTCCTTTCCCTCCTTTCCTTCCTTTTTCTTTCATAGGGTCTCACTCTGTTGCCCAGGCTACAGTGCAGTGGTGCAATCTTCTTGACTTCTTGGCCTCGGGTGATCCTCCCACCTCAACCTCCCAAGTAGCTGGAACCATAGGTGTGCTCCACCTCATCTGGCTAATTTTTTTGTAGAGATGGGGTTTCACCATGTTTCCTAGGCTGGTCTTGAACTTCTGGGCTCAAGCAATCTACTAGCCTTGGCTTCCCAAAGTGTTGAGATGACAGGTGTGAGCCCATCAATTCTTCTATGAATGACTAGGTTTGTCATCGGTAAAAGAGATTAATTTACAGAGGGACTTACTTAAAAGGCCCTAGGGACAAGGCCCAGAGAGATCCAGAAACATCACCATGGGTCCCTTTAGAAGAACTCTGATGTTTCTCTGATAGCCACAGAGTAGCTCAGGTGGTGTCTTTCTCATTCATGAGGATTAAAACATTGCAAAATCAAGACAGAGCTGCAATGGGCATATTCTAGAGATACTTGCCACTGAGCAAAGGCTTGTTGAGGGTGTAGAGAGGTGGCAGGTCCTCTATGTTGGAGATCCGCTGGTACATGGCCCTGGAAAGGTGGTCCCCATGATAGAGGCTGCCCAGGATGATGCTCGAGAAGTAAATGGGCTCCACAAAAATGCTGAGCAGGGATCCCTGGATGCCCACCACGTTCCAGCTGGAGGGAAAAGAAAGCGCACTCGTGAGGGAGCTCAGACTCAGTGCTGACGCCGCCCAGCCCAGCCTGCTGGTTACAGGGATGCATGGCAATTCTGCAGGACCCCAGCCAACCAAAAGAGGAGCACAATGAAAAGTCATGACTGATTCAGCAGCTTAAGATCATAAACACAAAAATCGATTTAAAAGTTATTTTACACTGATTTTTTTTACCATTACGTTTTCCCATAATCAGTGAGCCACATGTTTCTTGTGAGAAATCTGTGGGAAATACCAGAAAGGAAGTTATGTCTTTATTTTATTATAGCAGGTCCTCCTTATCTGAGGTTTCAGTTTCAGAGGTTTCAGTTACCCACCATCAACCATGATCTCAAGATATTAAATGAAAAATTATGGAAATAAACACTTCCAGGCTTTCAGTTGTAAGCCGTTCTGAGGAGTGTGATGAAATCTTGTGCTGTCCAGCTTGGGATGAGAACCATCCACGCTGCAGATGCCACTGGGCCACGAGCAGCCGTCTTGGTGCTGAGATTGATGATCACAGCATCATAGGGCTCGAGTTCAAGTCCACTCTAATTTTATTATTAGTGACTGCTGTTAATCTCTTACTGTGTCTAATTATAAATTAAAATTTATCATAGGTATGTACTTATAGGAAAAATACCAGCACATACAGGGTTCAGTACTGTCTACAGTTTCAGGAGTCTACTGGGAGTCTTGAGACACATCTCCTACAGATAAGCGGGTACCACTATACTTCTTACAAAAATGACAGCTCTTAAAGGAGCCCTTGAAAACATTAAACTGCATATTTCCTGTTCCTCTGCAAGGGACAATGGCATTGAATGCACAAGGAGATCGGGTGTGGGGATTACAGGGGCTGCATATGTGTGGCTGACCTGCATGACACCAATCATGCATGCCAATGGCAACTTAGGTATTCATTATCAGCTCGAACACACACATGCCTTCACAATATGCCTGTTTTCTCTTTCTGAGCCCCACAAACAGCAGAGATGCTGTGCTCAGCCTGGGAGTTGTGATGTTGGGAGTACCTTTTGCTGGGTGCTACATATACAGGGTATGAGGTATTGGGGGGAAACACAGCCCAGGAGCTAAACAATAATGCAAAGAAAAGACAAAGGAAGAACCATAAATTGAGGTAAAATCAATATGGGAGAAAGGGCAGGGTTCTGTGAAAAAGAAAAAGGGGTATATGTACTTCAAGGAATGCTCCTGGGGTGACCCTGAAGCTTAGCCCAAAGTGGGGTGGGGGGGCTGTGAGGCTGATGGAGGAAGGCATGTCCCAGCCTAGGGAGCAGGGGATGCAGGACAGCAGCAAGGGCAGCCAGGGCAGATGGGCAGGGGACCCCAAGCAGCCAGGAGCCTGATGAGAGATGGGGTAGTATTGAGAGGGCAGAGAGAGGCCTCTGGAGGACTTCTGGCAAGCCAGTGGCCCAGTCTAATTTCATGGAAGTGTCTCGGGGGAGGGACTGGCAAATGTGCATTTTATTAAGTGACGTCAGCAGTGTGGCCCACGGCTGCAGGGGAAGATGCTCTGTAGCACAGGTCGGAAATGAGGGCCGGCTGGGTGGTGGGGACACGGCCAGGGCAGGTGAGACACATTTGGGCTTAGATTTGGGGAGGACTTGAGATCGAAGGAGGCTAACGCCCAGGCTGGAACCAGCCTGCATGCATCCCCTCCCTCCCTCATCCCACAGCACAGCCCCTGCCTGACAATGCTCAGGGCTGCTCCACGGCCCTGCAAGAGCCTAGTGGGTCAGGGCTGGCAAGTGGGGTAGGGCAGGCAGCGCAAGACAAACAGCTGCCAACCTCACCTGTCTAAGCTCCGTTCTGGATCTGCCCCAGCGCTGACTCCAGTTGCTCAGTCCCCACTCTGGGGTCACCCTCACCCCGTCTCTCCCTGTCACGGTAGTTATTGGCAGATGTCCTGGGATCCACTTTTAGAAGAGATGTGGGACCTGACTTCTGGCCATGGCTACTGCTAGACCATGGGTCAAGTCATGCCACCCTGCCTGTGTCATGGCGCCCTCTCCTAAGGGGAACGTGGTGCCTGCCTCAAGCCCTCTCCTCTTGGCCCCCATGAACACGTGGGCCAGTGCAGGCCATTCCTCGGCACAAAACAGTCCAATAGTTCCCAAGAAAATGTCGGCAGTCCTCTGGCTGGATCCCTCGGCCCTGCGTCACCTCTCACCCTGCACCTGTCCCCAGCTTCTGGCCACCCTCAGGGCCTCCTTGCTGCTTGCCCAGAGCTTCTGTCCACAGCTTCATCAGCTGGAACACCCATCCCAGAGGCGGCCATGGCTGCCCCACTTTAGGTCCCTGTACAAAAGCCCTTCTGAGGGAGGCTTCCCTTACCTGCCGCCTGAGCCCTCCACCCCCATTCTGATCTCCACGCAATTTACAGATCCATGTTGGGCTCTCTACCCACATCCTACCCCAGTGCAGTAAGCAGTTTTCGAAGTTTTTGTCTGCCTTCGTTACTGACCTATCCCAGCACTTGCAATATGTATCTGGCACATACAGAAGATCAATAAATATTTGTCAAATGGACAAACCCTCCAATTCCTATGACACGTTCCTTCTACCTTCCAAAATGGAAATGAAAATGCAGGTTTCCCTAACTTACAGAAAAAACAGGAAATGATCCAATGCCTATAAGAAACAGAGGCCCCTTTTCTCTATAGATTAGAAGCCTCCCCGGACTTAGAGCATCTTTAAGCTGAATTCAGTCTTCTGGGCAAACTTTAAAGCAGATCCTGCTGAAACCTATATTTGTTAGGAGTCATTAATTCTGAACACATGCTTTGTAAGAGAATTCCAGGAGTGTCTACAGCTCTGCAGAGGCCCTGGGTGGGAAACGCTGTGGCACCAGTTCCTACCAATGTGCCTCACAAAGGACAGCTGGGACGGACTTCACCAGGATGAAATCGCCTAGTGCCAGTGAGAGGGTGTCAGGCACAGTCAGCATCCATGCAACTAAGCCAAGTAAAGCTCTGTGAAGACTGCAGGCAGGACATCTCTCAGAGATGCCCACTACATGCCCACAGCCACCTGTCCCGTGGACCCCATGGGAGGGTCCCACTCACAGTGTGCTCTGTTAAGTGTGTCTGGCTGACCTCTGAGGAACCTGCAGGGGTTCCAAGGCCTCGGGCTCACTGACCCGGGTCCAGGCATCTGTGCCTGGCCTTCTTCCTCTTTCGTTCTCCTCACACCATTTCTTTAGCAACAGAGTCCAGAGTGCTACCATCTGATCTGTCCCCTGATCCAGTAAAGGGTCTGGCCTGGCCTGAGAGACTAAGCTGCAGACAGACGTCAGCCAGACCACACAGGGCAGAACTACTCGGACTCAAACTACAACCTCCACAGCACTCAGCCCAGTGGGCCAGGCTTTGAGGAAGGACTGCAGCTTCCTAGTGGTTGCCCCACGCCCACCCCTTCCTGCTTCCAATCCAGGACCAGCCAGAGATGCCCCTGTGTTCTTCCAACAGCCGCACAGGAGGACACCTTCTGCAGAGCCCACCTTGGCTTCCCTGTACCTCCATCAGAACATACCCACAGCCTCCCCTTTTCCCTACAATAGAGCCATCCTTGCTCCTGTGCCTAAGTTGTCCCGTCCCCCGCCACAGTGGCTCTGAATAGACAGGACAGCCAGGCTGCTGGTCCTCTTCTGGATGGTCTTGTTTGTTCCTACAGCTCTGTGCAGCTGAGGACACAGGCTGAGGTCATCACAACTGAGACCCGTTCCTTCCCACGGCGCCCGCACCAACGTAACCACTGTGAGGTGGCCAAACCCGTGGGAGCCTCCTGCCTTGTGGTCCTGCAGACAACTCTCTGGGGCCACATTCACTGCCAAACTGCCTGCCAGTGAGACAGACACCCTGGTGACCTCCAGTTGCAGAGCTGTGCTGCCCACCCCACCCCCAGCCTACCATGCCCCTGGGCCCTCTGTCTGCCACTGTGCCCTGTGTAAGAGAAATGGTTCGGCCCCACTCGGCTCTGTCTACCCGGCTCTCTGAGGTGGCTGCTCCCCACTCTCTACTCTCTCAGAGCAGGCAAAGAGCTGCAGCCAACCAGCATCATTCTGGCCACCAGGGCTCTTTATGGGCAACTTTTCTGGCCATCTGCTATTTCTTGGCCCACCCATGCTGTCTCTTCTAAGAACATCCCTTGTTCTAGGTTCTATCGGCTTGTCTTTATTTCTTCCTGAGGTAAAGTCTAATGACTATACACTAAAAGGCTTGGATATTAAGGGCTTCCATGAGCCCTGACTACTGCATTTATGTGGGTGAAATCCCCTTTGTCAAGACACGGAACATCCCTACGCCCCAGCAAGGATCCCTAGTGGACTGTGGTTATCCAATCATTTATTAGATACATGACTTGCAAACATTTTCTCCCTGTTTATGAGTTTCTCACTGTTTATACAGTGTCTTTTGAAAGAAGTAATTTTTAAACTTGATCAGTTTTTCCTTTTATGTAAAGTCTTTTTTGGTGTTGCTAAAAACTTGCCTAACTCAATGTCACAAAGCTTACCGCCAGTTTGTTTCTAGAATTTTTATACATTTAGGTCTATGGCCTATTATGAATTCATTTTGTATATGGTGCAAAATATAAGTGAAGTCCATTTGTTTGGTTGCTTGGTTGTTTTTGCTTTTTTTTTTTTTTTTGCACAGGATATCCATTTATTCCGCATCATTGTTGAAAAGACTATTCTTTTTCCACTGAATTGCCTTTATGCTTTTGTGCCTCTAAAATTAATTGTGACCAAAAATGAACAGAAGAATTTGAAATTAAAAACACAGTATCATTTACGCTAATATCCCCAAAACTAAAACAGTTAGGTATAAATTTGACAAAGTATGTACAAGATGTGTATAAGGAAAATTATAAAATTCCAAAGAAAGAAATCAAAGAACCAAATAAATGGATATTCCATGTTTATGGATAGAAAGACTCAATGTTAGTTCTGTCCAACTTGACATAGAGATTCAATACAATCCCAATCAACATTCCAACAAGTTATTTTGTAGATACTGATGAACTGTTCCTAACACTGATATAAAAAGGGAAAAGATCCAGAAGAGCAAATACAATATTGAAAAAATAGAATGAAGCTGGAGTACTAACATTACCTGACTTCAAGGCTTACTACAAAGCTAGAGTAATCAAGACAGCATAGTATTGGTGAAAGAATACACAAATATATCAATGGAACAGAATAAAAAGTCTAGAAATAGACCTACATAAATACAGTCAACTGATCTTTGACAAAAGAGCAAAGACAATAAAACAGACCAAAGGTGGTCTTTTCTACAAACAGTGCTAGAACAAATAGACATAAACATGCAAAAAAAAAAAAAAAAGAAGAAGAAGAAGAATCTAGGCACAGGTTTTACACCCTTCACAAAAATTAACTCAAAATAGGTCACAGACCTATATGTAAAATGCAAAACTATAAAACTCCTAGAAGATAACACAGGAGAAAATATAGATGATCTTGGGTTTGGTGATGACTTTTTAGATGTAACACCAAAGGCAAAGTTCATGAAAGAAATAACTCTTTTGCTGGACTTCATATCTCATAAACCTATAATTCTATAAAGAACTCTTAAAATCAAATATACAAAAACTTTCTAAACTCAACAATAAGAAAATGAACAACCTGATTAAAAAATAGTCAAAAAATTTAACAGACGCCTCATTCAAGAAGATACACAGATGGCAAATAAACACATGAAAAGATGCTCTATATCATATGTCATTAGGAATCTGTAAATTAAAATGAGATACTACTACATGCCTACTAGAATGGCCCAAATCCAGAATTGCTGTCAACACTGAATACTGGTGACGGTGTGGAACAATATTCATTGCTGGTGGGAATGCAAAACAATACAGCCACTCTGAAGGACAGTCTGGCAGTTTCTGACAAAACTAAACATACTCTCAGCACACTACCCAGCGACTGTGTTCCTTGGCACTTACCTAAAGGAGCTGAAACCTCATGTCCACAAAAAACCTGCACACAGATGTTTATAGCTGCTTTATTCATAACTGCCAAAGCTTGGAAGCAATGAACCTTTAGCAAGTGAATGAATAAACTGTGATACATCCAAAATATTATTTATCACTAAAAAGTAATGAGCTATCAAGTCATGAAAAGGCATCAAAGAATTTTGAATGTAAATTACTATGTGTAAGAAGCCAATCTGAAAAAGCTACATACTGTATGATTCCAACTAGATCACATTATGGAAAAGGCAAAACTACAAAGATATTAAGAAGATTAGTGGTTGCCAGAGGTTAGGAGGTGAGAGGGATGAACAGGCAGAGTACAGAGGATTTTTAGGGCAGCAAAACTACTCTGGTCTCACACTGTGATGTTGGATACAGGTCATTATAAATTTGTCCAAAGCGAGAGAATGTGCAACATCAAGAGTGAGCCCTGATGTAAACCGTGGGCTTTAGGTAATGATGATATATCCATGTAGCTTCTTCGACTATGACACATGTAGCACCATAGTGGGAGATCCTGATAATGGGGGGAGGCTATGCATATGTGAGGGGAGTGGGTATATGGGAAATTCTGTAACTACTACTCAATTTTCTTATGAACCTAAAACTGCTCTAAATAATAAAGAATCAGTTGTTTGTACACTTATCTTTATGCCAAAACCATACTTTCTTAATTACTATCTTGAAATCAGGTAGTATTAGCCTTTTGACTTTGTTCTTCCTTTTGAAAGTTGTTTTGACTATTCTATATCCTTTGCATTTCCATATGGATTTTAGAATCAGTTTGTCAATGTCTCCAAAAAGTCCTGTTGAGATTTTGATTATAGATTTTGCACTGAATCTATAGATCAATCTGGTGAAAACTGATATCTTGACAATACTGAGTTTTCCAACCAATGACCATGATGTATTTCTCCATTTATTTAGTTCTTTAATTTCTCTAGGCAATGTGGTATAGTTTTCAATATACAGCGTTCAGTGTATTGCTTTGCACATTTCAATTTCAACTGTTTGTTGCAGGTGTAAAAAATATAACTGATTTTGTATTTTGCAACCTATATTCTGCAACAATGCTAAAGTCATTCATTCTAATAGCTTTGTAAAATATCAATCTGATTTTCTACATAGACAAGTATGTCTGCAAATAAAGACAGTTTTACTTTTTCCGTTTCAGTATGGATACCTCTGATTTCTTAGAACCTTACTGCACTAGCTGGAATTTCCAATATCTTGTTGAACATAAGTGAGGAGAACAGATGATCTTGTTTTGTTCCTGATCTTAGGGAAACACACTCAGTCTTTCCCTGTTAAGACTGACATTACATGTAGATTTTTCATAGATTTCCTTTATCAGGTTGAGAAGGTTTCCTTCTATTTCTATTTTGCTATGAGTTTTTATGAGGAAAACATGTTGGATTTTGCAAAATGCCTTTTCAGTGTCTTTTTTAGTTTGTTAATATGGTGAATTATATTGATTTTCAAATGTTTCATATATCTTGGAATTCCTGGGATAACCCCTGCTGGGTCATAATGCTATATATGGTTTGCTAAAGCTTTTCTAGAACTTTGGGTCTACGTTCATGACACATTTTGACATGTAGTTTTATTTTCCTGCAGTATCTTCATCTGGTTTTGGAACCAGGGAAATGCTGGCCTTGCAGAATTAGTTGGGAAGTATTTCTTTCACTTCAATTTTTGAACATTTTGTGCAAAATGGGTATTTCTTCCTTAAATGTTTGGAATTCAATAGTGAAGTCATCTGAGCTTGGGATTTTTCTTTTGTTGTCATTTTTGGTGGAAAAGGCTTTAAATTACAAATTCATTTTCTTTAATACATATAGATGACTCGGGTTTAACTATTTCTTCTTAAGTGAGCTTTGGTAGTATGTGTCTTTCAGGAAATATGTCCATTTTATCTAAATTGTCAAATTTATTGGCATAGCCTTGCTTATAATTTATCTTTGCAATCCTTGTAGTATCTGTAGCATCTGTGGTAATTTCACCTCTCCCATTCCTGATATTGGTAATTTTGTCTTCTCTCTTCCATTTCCCAGGTGAACTCTTTTCTTACATTTGGTGTTTCACTGTTCCTTGCCCTCTCTCTGTCTTCAAGTGGCATCTTCTCTTCCAGGGCCTCTCTACATGGAGGGATAGCTTCTTATAGCCCAGTGGCCTCAAGGTAGTCACAACTCTCACATGGTGACTGCCACCAAGAGGCGGGAAATGGAAGTTGCCAGGTCAATTAAGGCTACGCCCAGAACTGGTACTGAATTACTTCCACCTATTCTCTTATCAAAGCAGTCACACAGCAGGCTCAGATTCAGGGGAATGAGACAAAGACATCACCTCTAGATGGGACAGTGGCAACGTCACATTGTTGGAGAGGATGGAGAAGATTTTAGATGAGAGGCACTGGGGTGGGGCTGTCTCTGTAAAATGCAATACACCATAATTTTTAAATGTCCACATTATTTGGTTACTCCTTCCCATAACTTCTCTTTGAAGCAAAAACCACAGAAATTGTTGTAGCTCTACTATAGTAAAATTCTAGCATTCTTCTTTCTGACTGCATTAGCTGACTTTTTTTAGTTCTCATTCTCTTCCCATCACTACCCTATTCTCTAATTATAGATCCATTTTCTCTGCCTGAATGCCACATCGACTGGCTTATTTCAAACCAGCCTCAAATCTTCAAATTCTAGATAAATTCCTATTATAATATGAAAGCTAAAAATTTGTACTAGAAGAAACAAAAATTTAAGAAACTAGTAGCTAGAAAAGGACCTGAAATTACAACTAAGATATCTAGATTTCTCTCTTGCCAAAATGATGAGGATGACCATGAAGATAACTACCAAAAAAAACTCCATAAGGACTGGACGGTTTCACTCTTGGGTTCTATGCACTGCTATCTCATAGAAGAGGCTTCAGAAAGGAGAACAAGAAGACAAACACATTAACTGTTCAGATAAGAACAGTTAAAAATTTTAGAAAAATCATAGGCCTATTTAACTTATAAACAAAAATCCTGTCAAATATTAGTCATCCAAATCAAACAGGACGCGAAAACAATAAGTGACTATAAAAAAATAAGGTCTATGTCAAAAATGCAAAAATGATGGTCAACATCAGCAAAGCTATTATTTACCATAATTAAAAATGGGCACAGATAAAACATTTCATACAGTTACATACCAACATATGATAATAAAAAGGCTCTAAGACAATAGGAATAGAACTTTCCTAGCATGATGAAGCCTACCTACTTAAACCCTATATCAAAAACTGTATATCATGAAGAAACTTCACTCACAATCTCTCTGAGATTCAGGAACAAAACATGGACAGTGTTGTAACATATCACCCAAGGTCCTGGACAGCACAAATAAAGAAAAGGAATACTGGTATAACAAAAGAAGCTATAGAACAGTCAATATCTACAGATTGTGACTTGGTAAATTCAAGAACAACCATGAAAATATAAATAGAATAAGAAATGAGTTAAGTTGCTGGCCATAATGTTAACATTAAAAAATCAATGGTGTTTGGACTATGACTTCAACAAGATGGCAGTCTAGGAAGTTATAGGCCTTCTCTCCCCCACAGAGACACCATAGAGACACTAAGTTAACAACAATATACAGACTAGAATGGTTCTGTGAGAGCTCTGGAGACCAACTGAGAAGCTACAGTACCCAGGCCATTGCAAAACTAGGAAGAGATTGCAAAGAAAGGGATAAGAAGTTTCACAGTATTTGGCATGCCTGTTTGCGCCCCTTTCCCTACATAGCAAGGTGCAGACTAACTGGCAAGAAGCCCCCATATTGGGGCTCTTCTCTTTGGATGGAAATAAAAGAGTGGATCATTAGTCTAATGTTCTGGCTTGCCTGGAGTCTGCCCAAAGGACTGGTTTCTGTCTTGCCTGAGTCTCATCAGGCTCAGTGATAAGACTGGTGCCAGAGTTTGGGAGCCACTAAAAACAGAGATAAGCAGCACATTAGAGCTAGTTTTCCAGGAAGACACCAGGAGGAACAGGAAATCAGAAAAAGCATAAGAGGTCCTAGATTTTTTAGCTGGCTTATTGATGAAGAACTTCCTCTGTACCCAGCCAGTATGCAAAGACTGGGAGCAGCAGTTCTTTTTTCAAATGGTCAGATCTCAGCAAAGCACACAAACAAACAAGGCATATAAGAAACAGAAAAACACAGACCAACCAAAGGACCAAAATTTCCAGAAACTGACCCTAAAGAAATGCAGATCTATGAGCTAACAAAAAATTAAAATAACTTAATTTTTTAAATTCTTTAATAAAAATTAAAATAACATAAATATGCCTAATGAGCTAAAAGAGAACACAGATAGACAACTAAACAAAATAAGAAAAACTTAGCAAGAACAAGATGAGCATATCAACAAAAAGATACTAGAATAAAAGTGAACCAAATAAACATTCTGGAGCTGAAAAATAAAATAACTGAACTGAAAAAATTCATTAGAGGTGTTCAACAGAAGACATGATGAGGTAGAAAAAAGAAGACAGGTCACTGTCTTTTTTCGAAATCACTGAGTCAGAGGAGCAAAAAGAAAAGAAAAGTGAAGAGAGACTAAGAGACTTATGGAATACTACCAAGCAGACTGATACAAGTATTCTAGGAATACCAGAAGGAGAAGAGGGAGAGAAAGGGCTAAGAGCCTATTTGAAGAAATAATAGCTAAAAATTTCCCAAATCTGTGGAAAGAAATGGACCATACAAGTTCAAGCTCAAAGAAATGAAATATGGATAAATTCAAGGAGAACCACACTAAGATACATTCCAATCAAACTGTCTAAAGTGAAGAAAGAGAATCTTAAAAGCATCAAGTGAAAAGCCATTGGTCACATACAAGGGAGCATTCATAAGATCAGTGGCTTTCTCAGAAAAAACTCTGCAAGCCAGCAAGGAGTGGAATGATATATTTTAAGTGCTGAAAGAAAAAAAAAAAAAAGCAACCCTGTCAACCAAGAATACTTTATCTGGCAAAACTGTCCTTCAAAAATAAAGAAGAAATTAAGACTTTTCCAGATAAACAAAAGTAGAGGCAGTACATTACCACTAGCCTGCTTTACAAGAAATGCTAAAGGGAGTCCTTCAAGTTGAAATAAAAAGACAGTAAACACAACATTAAGCTGTATGAAAATATAAGGTTCTCCTGTAAAGGGAGGCACATGAACAAATACAGTAACCAGTACTATTGTAATTTTGGTACATAACATTTAAATGACAAAAACATTAAAACTACAATCTATATTAAGGCATATAGAATATATGAAGATGTAATTTGTGAAATCAATAACAAAATGTGAAGGGGTGGAAGTAAAGAAGTAAAGTTTTACTATGTAATTGAAGTTTCAGTTAAAATAACATGCTATAATTTAAAGATGGGTTATGTAATCACAATGGTAACCACAAAGCAAGTACCTGTAGAATATACACAAAAAGAAATGAGATTCTTTACCCCAGGCAAACAAAAGGAAAAAAAAAATAAATCCTATTGATATGGTTTGGCTGTGTCCCCACCCAAATCTCATTTTGAACTGTAGCTCCCACAATTCCTATGTGTTGTTGGAGCGACCCAGTGGGAGGTAACTGAATCAGGCGTGGGTCTTTCCCGTGCTATTCTCATGATAGTGAATAAGTATCATGAGATGTGATGGTTTTATAAGGGGGAGTTTCCCTGCACAAGCTCTCTTTTGTCTGCCGCCATGTGAGATGTGCCTTTCACCTTCTGCCATGATTGTGAGGCCTCCCCAGCTAGGTGGAACTGTGAGTCCATTAAACTTCTGTCTTTTGTAAATTGCCCAGTCTCTAGTATGTCTTTATCACCAGCATGAAAACAGACTAATACACTTGTTAGTGCAGTAAACAAAAAATTGTTTTAAAATGTCTTTTATGATATCATTGAAAGACTCTAAGAGGTGGCCTGATCCAACTTTCTCATTTACAGATCT
>CAUYQU010057591.1:0-19039 GCA_963574635.1 Cheracebus regulus
TAGACTGTATTCTAGCCTGGGCAATAAAACAAGAATCCCATTCTCTCTCCCTCTTTCTCTTCCTCTTTCTTTCTCTCTTTCATTCTTTTTTTCTTTCTTTTGCTGTTTCTTTCTTTCTCCTTTTCTCTCTTTTTCTAAAAAAAATAAAATTAAATTAAAAAAGTAAAAAATAAGTCTAACAATGTCTTTAGTGAATAATAAACTATAAATGACTATTGTAATTAAAAAATAAAAATTTCTGTTATAAAATAAAACTGTAACAAAGAAAACCCACATTAGTCTTAAGCAAAAAGTATTACATAGCTAATTAGCATATTATTAGATAGATCATAAGAAATTATCCAGAGTATAGCCCAGAAAGGAAAGGAGATGGAAAATATAAAAGAGTTTAAGAGGCACTGGGTAAGTTCCAACATATTTCTTTTTTTGTCGGGGGGAGGCGGGTGGAGTCTATTTCTGTTACCCAGCCTGAAGTGCAGTGGCATGATCTCAGCTCACTGCAACCTCTGCCTCCCAGGTTCAAGCAATTCTCCTGCCTCAGCCTCCTGAGTAGCTGGGACTACAGGCTCAAGTCACCACACCCAGCTAATTTTTTTATTTTTAGTAGAGACGGGGTTTCACCTTATTGGCCAGGCTGGTCTCAAATTCCTGACTTCAGGTGATCAACTGGCTTTGCCCTCCAAAGTGCTGAGATTATAAACGTGAGCCAACACACCCAGCCTCCAACATATTTCTAATTGGAGTTCCAGAAAAGAAAATAGACATAACGAGGCAGAGGCAATATTAGAAAACATAAATCCGATAATGAGCAATTATTGGATTGAAGAATGAATGAGCAATTCTAGATGTTCCACTAAATAGCAAATAACTGAGAATAAACACAAGAAAATACAAGATAGCGCTCTATACAGTAAACTACAAACATTATTGAGACCGAAACAGCTAGAAGGCTATGTTTGTGAATTAGAAGACTCAATATTATAATATTGTAAACTCTCCCCAAACCAATCTATCGATTAAATAAAATCCCAGTCAATATCCTAGCAATTATATGTGTATGTGTGTATAAATTAATTAACTGATTCTAAAATATATTTAGAATTAGAAAGGTCCAGGAGTAGCCAAAATAATTTTTTTTATAAAAGCAAGTAAAGTTTGTTAAGATGTGTGTCTTGCACTGGTTAAATCTAACCACTGACAGAAAAATATGTAAAATAAAATTTTAAAGTAAACACTAGGATATAAATAAGACATAAAAAGTTTAAACTTTTAGTGAAGAAGGAACAAAGGAAATTTGATCTAATCAATAACAAAAGGCAGAAAGGAAACAAAAATAAGTCCAAACTATCAGTAATCACAATAAATGAGACGGAGCTGAATTTCCCATTAAAAGACAGAGATCATCTGATTTAGATTTAAGAAAAAATTCAGCTGTTTGGCATGCACAAAAGACACACCTTAAAAATGGAACATTGAAAGACAGACTTGTGAAATGCTACCAAAGGGAACACAAATGTGACAAAATAATGAGCAAAATAAAATTTAAGTAAAAAAGAGATATTTTGTAGTGACAAAATACAAACAAACAAAATAGACCAATCAGGCATCTGATAATGTTTTTAAATATGTAAAGCAAAAACATAAGGAAATACTGTGGAGAAATCATAATAACATGGAACACTTAATAGTCTTCTCAAAAATCAATAGGTCAAGAGGAAAAAAATAGTAAAGTGTTATGAGTTTTTGAATAATTCAATAAAACTTGATTTAATAGTTATTTATAAAACTTGTACCCACAGCATACACATTTCAAACATACTTTAAATAATTACAAAAAATAACATGATTGTTTTACTATAAAAAAAAGTTGAAAAATTAAAATTCATTCCTCATTTAAGAAAATATTAGCTAAAGATCTCAACTTCTTAAATGAGCATAAAGGAAGGATATTTACAACAAATATCATTCCTAAAAGGTAAAACATCAAAGTCACAAACTAGACATGGATGTTAGCTTCCATCACCACAAATAAGCCAGTACTGTTAGTCATAACTAGTGAAGAGAAATAAGAAAATTAGAAGCATGAATACTTAAAAGGAAGAGACAAAATTGTATTAATAAACAATTATTTTTAAAAAATAAATAACAAAGTCAAGCTGACCAGACACAAGATCCAATTTTAAAAAGATGAAAAAACAGCCGGGCACAGTGGCTCACACCTGTAATCCCAGCATTTTGGGAGGCCAAGGTGGGTGGATCACTTGAGCTCTGGAGTTTGAGACCAGCCTGGGCAATAAGGGGAAACCCTATCTCCATGAAAAATACAAAAATTAGCTGGATATGGTGGCTCACACCTGTAGTCCTACTACACAGGAGGCTGAGGTAGGAGAATCGCTTGAGCCCAGGAGATGGAGGTTGCAGTGAGGCAAGAACGCATCTTTGCACTCCAGCCCAAGAAACAGAGTGAGACTGACACACACACACACACACACAGCCATTTGAAAATGTAATAGAGAAAAAGATTCCATTTCCAATGGCAATGAAAACAATCAAATATGTGGGAATAAATAATAAAAGTTATGTGCAAGACCTAGGTGAAGAAAAGAAATACAGAAGGACATCAATACTTTTTTATTCATGAAAACTTGAATTAAAGAAGAACATAACCATTTCTGTTGCTCCTTTGTTTAAAACAAAATAAAAAATGAGATAAAGTTGGGTGCCATGGCTCATGCCTATAATCCCAGCACTTTGGGAGGCCGAGGCGGGCAGATCATGAGATCAGGAGATCGAGACCATCCTGACCAACATGGTGAAGCCCTGTCTCTACTAAAAATACAAAAATTAGCTGGGCGTGGTGACTTGTGCCTGTAGTCCCAGCTACTCAGGAAGCTGAAGCAGGAGAATTGCTTAAACCCCAGAGGTGGAGGTTGCGGTGAGTGGAGATCATGCCACTGCACTCCAGCCCCGCGACAGAGCAAGACTCTATCTCAAAAAAAAAAAAGGCAGGGGGATAAAATGATGAAATGCCCATCAATGGGGTTAAGTAATCCTTGGTACCTGTAGTACTATAGAATACAAAGCATCAGTTAAAAAGAATGAGGTGTATCCATAAAAGACAATATGAAAACATCTTCAAGTTATAAAAGCAAATTGCAAGAAATACATGCATCATGTTCTCATTTATGTATAAACATACATACAAATAAAAATTACATTTTTTCTCATACAAGAGGAATGCACAGAGAAAATATGGAAATATGGAAGGAAACACTCCAAACTGGTGATAGAGACTTCTGGGAAGGATATTGGGGTTCTGGCTAGATTGCACTCATGGCATTATTTATTCTTTCAGCTCTTCTGTATATTTGAAATTTTTTACTATGGTCATACGTTGGTCAATAGTTAATAAAAAGCAGTAA
This sequence comes from Cheracebus regulus, assembly GCA_963574635.1. NCBI lineage: Eukaryota > Metazoa > Chordata > Mammalia > Primates > Pitheciidae > Cheracebus > Cheracebus regulus. The sequence goes on from CAUYQU010057591.1 coordinate 3,423, forward strand.
ATATTTTATATAGAATATAAGGAGTTTCCCCTTCTTTTGCAAGGATATTCACTTGTTTAGGAAATCAAGAGGCCAATTCAGACTAACAATTTATCTGGTCTATGAGGAAACTACTAAGAGGTGGTCCCATCCATTTTTGTGTTTACAAAACCACATAATGACTTTGCATACTAACATGTAAAATATTCTTCTCCACATCTCTGTGTATGTGTTAATTTTGTTTCTTCCCCACTACTTCTGGGTCAACTTCCAGCCAACGTGGTGGGCTGAATTGAATTAAAGGACTTCTTCCTCTGATTCCAGAGACAAAATAAAACAACAAAACTTTTAAGATATAGGAAAGCTCAAAATTAAGAAAGAGATCTCTTCAGGTGCCAGTAAAAAAGGAGAATTTCAAAGTCATACCAGTAAACAGAAGCCAAACAGCACAAAGGAATATTGTAACTGAATAGTGGTTGGGTGTTTGGTCCCTGCAGAGTTAAAGGAGTGTTATCTCTGGAAGGCTGGCAGAGGGGGCACAGAAATTGAGCTACCTACAGAAAGATGAGACCCCCTTAAGAGACATCCATTTATTTACAAAATGTTAATAGGAAAAATATACTTGTGCCAGGTATCAGTGTATTGTCTTCTAATTTATGCTTCACTGTCTGCTCTACGAAAATTGATCTGAGCCCTTTAGATTTTTTTCCATTTCCACATGGCATGATGTCAAGTATTGTCAGCAGAGGGCGCTGGAGAGGGATTCCAGAAGGAAGTCGTTTTCTGTCCTGGGTCCTGGGGTGCTTCTCTCAGCAACCCCCTGCGGCACAGACAGGGCTTCCCCAGTGCCCAACTCCTGCAGCAGAGGCAGCATGTCCAGCAGCAGGCTCCTTTAGTGCAGGTGGCTTTTCCAACATCCAGCTTGTGTGGTGCCTGGCAGCCAGCAGCTTCCCCAGCAACCCCTTTGGAGTACTGTATTGGAGTGCCTTCTATGAAAAGCTTCCCCTACAACACCCCAAAAGGCAGATTTCCAGACTTCCAGGGTGCAGTACCACTCAATTCCTCTCCAACCAGAGGACCACAGATTGGCACCCCAGTCCTGGGGGGATGCAGGTTCTCATCCCTGAATACTCTGAGCCCCTAGAGGTATATCTGCTATTCCTACATTCTCTCTCTTTTTTTCTCTTTTGAAACAGCATTTCCCTCTTGTCTCCCAGGTTGGAGTGCAATGGTGTGATCTCGGCTCACTGCAACCTCCAACTCCCGGGTTCAAGCGTTTCTCCTGCAACAGCCTCCTGAGTAGCTGGGATTACAGGAGTGTGCTACCACTGTCTGGCTAAGTCGGGGTTTCACCATGTTGGCCAGGGTGGTCTTGAACTCCTGACCTCAAATGATCCACCTACCTCAGCCTCCCAAAGTGCTGGGACCACAGGCATGCACCACTGTGCCCGGCCCTCCCACATTCCTTAGAGTTCTTTTATTCTGAGCCATTTCCTCAATACTCTGTTATAGTATTGTTATGCTGTAACATGTTGTAATTAATAAGGTATATTTCTTTATATTAAGCTTGTAGTTTTCCCATGTGTTCCGCCCCCACACCAATTCTCACATCCCCCAGTGTTTCAGCCTTGCCAGGAGTGACAGATAAAATGAAGTAAGCAAAGAGGTCCTTAAAAAGCACTTCATGGGCTGGGCATGGTGGCTCACATCTATAATCCCAGCACTTTGGAAGGCCAAGGCGGGTGGATTGCTTGAGCCCAGGAGTTCAAGACCAGCCTAAGGCAACATGGGGAGACCCTGTCTCTACAAAATTACAAAAAAAAAAAAAAAAATAGCTGGGCATGGCGGTATGTGCCTGTAGTCTCAGCTACTTGGGAGGTTGAGGTGGGCAGATCGCTTGAGCCCAGGAGATTGATGTTGCAGTGAGCTATGGTCACACCACTGTGCACTCCGGCCTGGGTGACAAAGAACAACAACAACAACAAAAAAAAACAACAACAAACAAACAAAAAAAATAGCACTTCATGTCTGTACTCAAGTTAAACAGGAATCCTGCTGGATAGGGGTGCTGTTCAAATGAGGGCCTTGATCTTGGAGGTAACAGGAGAAGCCCAAAGTGGTCAAGCCTAGATCATGACAATTAACCATTAGTGGTAAAGTGGACAGTCATGCAATCAGATCTCCAGGGATGGTATGACATGCAGAGAGTGCTGGCTGTGACTTGGTGCTCCAGAAGCTAAATCAACAGGCAGGCTACTCCATTCTTCATTACTTCCAAACAAACATGCTCATGTATAGAAAACTAGATATGTAACCTGCGTTGAAGAGTCTTAATTTTTCATCTAATTCCCTGACCTGATTCAGTTCATGAATCCAGACTCTTTTTTTTTTTCTAGCATTCATCCATGTAGAATCCAGACTCTCTTAAATGACAGGATGGCTGGGTACTATTGAGGAAGGATCATTCTACGACCCCACATCCGCCCCATAAAGTTTCTCCCAGCCATTCCCAAAAGAAACTGCAGCCATTTGCCTGGGCTGACACTAAGCCCCAGGAAGCCAGAGCACCACTGGGCTTTTTCAGTCTGAACAGGAGCTTATGGTGGCCAGGTGATAAACGGATTCCTAACCCAAGTTTGCATCTTGGCAGGCCCAGTGGAAATTGGTCTCATTCTTAGGATAGTTCAATATTCTGAGTGCTTAGATGACTGACCTCAGCCAAGTAGCCCACTGCCCACACTGGCCTTCCCTGACCAAGTTGCATGTGATCCTGTTAAATTTCATAATACTTATAGTACCTAAAATTACGCTGCCTCTCTGTCTCAAAAAAAGAAAAGAAAAGAAAAGAAAAGAAAAAACTCAAGAAACTACTTTCTGATAGCAACAGCAACAAAGCAAGTTTACTTAGCAGGAATGAAGTAAGGTCATTTATCAGACTTGAATAATTTAGACAGACATGCAGATTCCATGGACGGGATTTTATTAAAATGGTACATAGATTTCATATTTAAATTAAAAAATGAACATTTTTTTCTAGTATCAAAATAGTCATTTTTAAAATACCTTGAAAAACTTTAATACAACTTTTAATATATTAAATATTCACCTGAAATCTCAGTCATTTCTCTCTCATCTCTCTTCGCTAGAATCTTGCCTTCCCGTCACAATCATTCTGTTCTCATTTTTTATTTTCTTTTTTGGCATCTTTAATGCTTATCCCAGAAAAGCATTAAAAATAAAATATTTTTCTCTAAATCCAAAATTAAAAAAAAAGAAAGAAAAAGGAGAAGCCAATGACAACATTTGACATGACATTGAAGATTCTTATTACCCAGGCTCACCTAGTTTGCCCATATCCAAATCTCTTTAGTAAATATCAGTTCTTGCCCTGAAACTGGAACTACTGACCCAATAGCATCCTCTAGTGGCCAGACTGTGGCAAAGCATCCAAACATACAGGAAGGTTTTGGACCTTGGGTTATGTGGACATTAGGTGTTGGAAGTCTAGATATGGAGACCAAAAAAAAAATATTTCTTTTTCAGGGATTACAAGACAACTGGCTTCCTGGAAACTCACTCTCAACACAAGCTGCCTACAACTGCTAGGCAAAGTCCCACAAACGCCAGCATCACACAATACTGACACGCTCCATCAAAAGCTGGACTCCGGTAAGGTTTTCTTTCGACCTAAGGAAAGAGTGTGGTATTTGACCCTCTGGAAGGTGCCATAAGAAGCCTGCTCCCCTGGAACAGTCCTTTGTGACATGCCCAGAGCACTGCCTCTCGAAGCCCTGCTGACTTTGCGAGGGAGGCGGAGAGAGCTGGGGGCCGACCAGACATCCCTCTCCATCCGGCCGCCCAGGCCCCTGGCCAGGCCCTCTGGGATCCTGAAGGAAGGAGGTGAGCCTGGAACCCGCCCATCCATGGCAGGGCTCAGCCTGCCACTCACCAGGGAGACGGGGGGCACCTGTGGAGAGACCTCTGCCCTGTCATTCCTCCTGTTCTCCTTCTTCCGAAACACGGACCTCAGAAGGGTGAGTGTCCCCTGCAGGGGTCTGTCTATCTCAGGGGTGCCTCTGCGACTATCTTTGCTGTTTCCAGAGAATCCCACGTAGGGGGAGGGTGGGCTGCTCTTGCTTCCCATCTGGAAGCTCTCCTTCCAGCTCATGGCCTTCGGACCCTCCGGTCGGACTGGTTTCTCATGCTCCACCGAAGGCATCACAGTGAGGGGCAGGTCGAACTTTCTGGGAAGCCTGATATCCTGCACTGCATTGTCCTTGGGTTTCCTTGCTGTGTTTGGACCATCTGAGTTTCCAGGGGCCAGACAGTGGTTGGGTTGAGCCAAGGGACAGGCCACCCCGCCTGGGCCTCTTTCGACAGCTCGCCCACCATCTTCACTTTTAGCAGGAAGGGCGACATTTGACCTCGGCGATGCTGACCTCTCATCCTCACCCGCGGTGCCCGTTAACAGCGACACTATGGACTGGCTGGTGGACCGAGGCCTTCGTCTGGATTCCAAGTACTCCACTAACTCAACAGAGGCACCGGATGGCTTCTCCTTGGATCCAAAGGACCACCGCAGGGGCATGGTCTTGAAGGGCCCCTGCTTGGCTCGGGAAGTGGTGGGCGCCTTCATGCTAATGCTTCTGCCTTTCAGGCCCCGCACCAACCGCCTGGACTCCAACCCTCCTGAAAGAGACACGAAGACTGTCAGTGTGCAAGTCACTCTAGAGCTGCCATGCCAGTCATCTGACGTTTACTGAACACCTCGGGTGTAGGAGGGACTGGGCTGGGTACTAGAGACACAGCAGTGAGCAAGCCAGGTGGGGTTCCTGCCTTTGGGGGATAGCAATGGTTTCACCCACTCTTCCTCAATCTCCACTTACACATTTGAAGCCACAGGGCGAGCCAGTGCCAAAGAAGGTATCTACACCCTGGGCAGCACAGACATCTGGCAAAGTTCAGTCTCATGGACATCTGACCCTAAGACTGAACAGCAGTTTCCTCCATCTTTAAATATTCCCATGAAATGGAATGCTCAGCAAAAGTTCCTACCTTTCTAGGTCATATTAGGTCCTTGTACCTTTCAAATGCAAGAATCTCAGATATCCTACCCTGGGCTAAAAAAGAAAAAAGGAAAGAACTGTGTGTTTACCAGAGCTGCCACATATGCCTGTATTCTGTGCGTCTTGCAACATCTGTACCTAGCTGGGAAGAAGTTTTCGAAAATACACTGTTAAGTGAGAACAGAGTCTAAAAATTAGGATATTAGGTTGCAAAAGGAATTGCAGTTTTCGCCATTTAAAAACAAATGGCAGCTGGGTACAGTGGCATTCCAGCATTTTGGGAGGCCAAGGCAGGCAGATTACCTGAGGTTGGGAGTTTGAGACCAGCCTGACCAACATGGAGAAACCCTGTCTCTATTAAAAATACAAAAATTAGCTGGGTGTGGTGGCATGCGCCTGTAATCCTAGCTACTCAAGAGACCGAGACAGAATCTCTTGAACCTGGGAGGCAGAGGTTGCAGTGAGCTGAGATCACACCACTGCACTCCAGCCTGGGCAACAGAGCAAGACTCCATCTAAAAAAAAAAAGGCCCCCTGTCAGTGCCACAGCCAACACAGTGGGTGACACAGAGAGAGGCCAGAGATGGTCAGGTGCATGGGTGAGAGCTCAGGAAGGGCAGAGGAATGAGGTGCAGGGAAGGAACACTGCAGGAATGCAGGCGGGCAGGGTGTGCATCAAGCAGGCATCCCTGGGGAAATGGCTGGAGCAGGAAGAAGCAGAACGCCTGTTACCTCTGAAAGGAGTCAGAAAGCATTCCAAGGAGTTGACTTTCCGGGTTTTTCATGGAGAATGTTTGATTTTTTTCTTCCTCAAAGCATTTCTTTACATCAGCCAGTCACAGATACAGTTTTACCCAAAACACTCTGTAATTTTGGTTTGGATTGACCTTGTTAAATTCCCAACCTTCGGGGGTGAAGAAGTGTTCTGAGGTCTGAGATGTGTGTGAAGTTTATTTCTTTTTTTTTTCTCTCCCCTAGCCCTGGGAAGGGCAGAAAGGGATGCTTTGTATGAGTAGGACAAAGCTGTGACTTTTAGCCTTTCAAAATGAGAGCACATCGCCTGGAGCCCCGGCAGGTGGCGGGAGGAGTTGGCAACTGCCCGAAATAGCGGTTCTTCCTTTCTTCCTGGTAGGAAAGGGTCTGAGGCCAGGGCTGACATCAACGCCTGAGCTACGTCTCACGGGAACCACAGATGCCCACAGAACTCGTGTCTCCTCTTTCTCAGGGTGGCAGTGAAAAAGTGCCCCTGCTATTTTTATTCTCCTTACATTTATTGGGCTATGATGACAGGATCTGAGACCATGATGGCTTTAATAAAATGAGAGCTAAGCAGCATAAGAACAGAAGGGAATGAGGGGCCCCCACGCTTACACCACACTTCCTCTCTACTAAGTCACTTCTCATTCGGGGTGGGTGCCAATCCTGGTACCCCTCTCCTGGGGAGACGGATGAACTTCCTGGGATGCTGTGAGACAGAGGTAGCGGTGGTGATCAGAGACCCCTGGGCACTAACTCTGGTCCAACCCCCATCCCACCCCAGGAAGATTCTGTTTCCAGCCAGGCTGGCTTGAATGAGAACCAGGAAGAGCCTACAGCCTCACATCGCATGAAAGACACAGGCAGGTGGGTTCTTCCTGAAGGTTATCTAAGCCCCACAGCATCATAAACATGCTTCTTCAGCCCCACAAGAGCTCCCTCCACGCAGATGGCACCAGTGCAGCCGATGGGCACAGTCCCCTGACACGCCCTCCACACTGCAGCTCTGGAGCCAGCAGATGTGCTTAGAGAACTGCCACATCTGTCCTTGTCCCTGTGTGACCACCTTGATTTCTGCATGACTTCTTCATTCTTGGCTAATGAAATATGTATCAATCCAAACGCACGTTTTGTGAACAGGGCGGGGGACGTCTTTGTGCCATGCTTGCCCCCCCTGCCACAGAACAAGACTTTTCCCCATTGAGTACCTCCTGTCTCTTTGAGGGCTTCCACCATGCCTCATACACCCACCTGCTTGCTCCTTCAAAACATATTTAATAAGCACCTACTGTGCTAAGGACTGTCTTCAATGCTTGGGATACAGTTGGCTGGGGGAATAACATGATGCACCTGTCCTTATGAGGTTTGGCAAAAGTAAGAATACATGATACTGTACCATGTTTCTTTTTGTTGTTGTTGTTGTTGTTTTGAAACAGAGTCTTGTTCTTGTCACCCAGGCTAGAGTCCAGTAGTGTGATCTCAGCTCACTACAACCTCCGCCTCCCGGGTTCAAGCAATTCTCCTGACTGAGCCTCCAGAGTAGCTGGGATTACAGGCACCTGCCACCACACCCAGCTAATTTTTGTATTTTTAGGAGAGATGGAGTTTCACCATGTTGGCCAGGCTGGTCTCGAACTCCCGACCTCAGGCGATCCACCCGCCTTGGCCTCCCACAGTGCTGGGATTACAGGTGTGAGCCACTGCGCCCAGTCCCAAATGTTTCTTGAGCCGTGGACAATTACCTCACAGCCTGATGACCATTTCTGCGTGGAGGTCAGAGTGCAACCTGGGTCAAGCCTACCCCCCAACTTTCCTCTTCTCCCTGTTAAGGTAAGTAAAAGTTACACGGATGAGCTGAAGCTTCTCCACCTCCAAGACTGAACCAGCAGGATGAAGCAGGGAAGAAAAAGGCTGGCTGTCACACCACCAGCCCTTGGGAGCCAAAGCCACCACCCCTTTCATCACTCCAAGAACCGCGGCCGTGTAAAAGAGGGTGAAGCAGAAAAGGAAAGAAAATAGCAACACACATGAGGGGATCCGGCAGTCAGAGAAGAATAAACAGAACCATCAAAGCAGGCCCCTGATGAAATAGAGCCACCAGAGGAAATGTGACAACTTAGGATGATCAATAAACTTGCATTTCAAGGAAGAAACTGAAAAAACAGAGACTGAAAAATGTGACTGATCAAGAGATAGAAACCACAAGGGAAAAGGCAGGAGACTCAGAAGATAGATGCAGGAGACTCAACAGCAAATCACAAAAATGTCAGAAGCAGGAGAGAGAATCATTAAACAAAAACCAAAAGACATTTCTCTGAAGACAGGCCTGAGTCTGTAGAAAGAAAGGCACCCCTAAGTTCTAGGTAGGGTTGAGGAACAAAAACTCATACCTAGGCATATTCTGGGAGAATCTCTCATCTCCAAGGTCAAGGGGAGGATCTTAAAAGCTTCCAGCCAGAAAGAACAAGGGACTTCTCCCATCAACAAGAAAAGTCTGGGCTTCTCACCTGCAACCCTGGGGACTGGGAGGCTGTGGGAAGATGGCTGCAGATAGATGCCCAAGAGAAAAGGACTGCAACCCAAGAGGCTTGCCAGCAGCCAAGCTGCCGTCCACTCCAAAGTGAAAGGAAACAGTAGCGGCTGCACAAAGATTTTGCAAACATGCCACACACATTCAAATGAATCAGACCCACACCCTCAAGACAGGGGGGTGACAAGGAGGAGAAGAGTAGTGCACAGTGGACCCTGCAATCTACATACTGTCCTCCACCCTCCATGCTGGACGGACGGCTCAGAGTACGTCAATAAAGCTAAGTGAGTGCTGCAAGAGGAATCTGGTAACAGTCTGGAATGAAAAGTATTAGCTCCTGTCAGCAACATCTCAGAGTTCCCAGAAGAGACCAGAGGAGGCACATGAAAGCTTTTCAAAGCTCTCATTCTGGGGGGAAGGACAGGGAAAAGAGTAACAACAGATAGATTATGTATTTCTCATCTGATGGGGGAAAGGAGAGAGACAGTGATGAAATAAAACAACTTACAGGAAATAACGGGCTTCTAAATACCAGGACAGAAAAAGTAGCAATAACAAATTGGACCAGGCCAGGCATGGTGGCTCACGACGGTAATCCCAGCACTTTGGGAGGCCAAGGCGGGTGGATCACTTGAGGTCGAGTTCGAGACCAGCCTGGTCAACACAGTGAAACCCCATTTCTATTAAAAATACAAAAAATTAGCTGGACGTGGTGGCACACACCTGTACTCTCGGCTACTTGGGAGGCTGAGGCAGGAGAATCACTTGAACCCAGGAGGTGGAGGTGGCAGTGAGCCGAGATTGCGCCACTGCACTCCAGCCTGGGAGACAGAGCAAGACGCCATCTCAAAACACAAAAACAAAGACAAATTGGATCAGAGCGGCAGAACTTCCCAGTGAACCAGGAAACAAAGAGCAACATGCTCACATCGGCATCAATAAGGAAAGGAAAAGAAGAGACAGCCATGTAAAAGCTTTAAAAACGAAATGAACAAAATCAAGTATTGCAGAGGTTACATTAAGTCAGCATGAACTGAAGGCTCCAATGATAAGACGGGCTCTGAACTTTTGGCATTTAAAAAGAAAACACAAAACCCAGCAACAGGCTGTTTACCAAAAACCACTTAAAACTAACTCAAAAAGAAAGGTTTCTAAAGCCCGAGAGGGGCAAAATGATAGCAGGCCAATGAGAAAGGGAGAAGGCAAAAAGAAAGAAGAAAAGGGTGGGATCATTAATCTCGGACAAAGTAGAATTTCAGGTTGAAAACATTAAGCAGGATAAAGAGCCACATTATAATGATGAAAAGCACAATCTAGAAAAGAGATCTAAGTCATAAACCCGTAGACACCTAGAAACAAAGGAGCTAACAAGATAAAGCAAAAATTATTAAAATACAAGGATTACTTGATCACAGATACAGCTAGACTGGGTACAGTAGCTCACACCGGTAATTCCAGCACTTTGGGAGGTGGAGGCGGGTGGATCATCTGAGGTCGAGTTCGAAACCAGCCTGGCCAACATGGTAAAATCCCATCTCTACTAAAAATACAGGAAAAAAAAATTAGCCAGGTGTGGTGGCAGGCACCTGTAATCCCAGGTACTCAGGAGGCTGGGCTGAGGCAGGAGAATCACTTGAACCCGGGAGGCAGAGGTTGCAGTGAGCCAAGTTCATGCCATTGCACTCCAGACTGGGCAACAAGCGCAAAACTCCGTCTCAAAAGAGAAAAAGAAAAAAAGATGCACCTATACAGCAAGGTTTCAATATATCTCCTTCCTTCCAGGAGTCCCAGAAAAGGTACATTTAAAGATATAGGAGACTTGAATAAATAATCAACTCACCTAATTTAATAGTTATGATATAAAGCTCACATCCCTCAAATAAACAATATACATTAGTTTATACATGCACAGAGCTTTACAAAACAGTAGTCATGAACTTGACCACAAAAAGAGAATAATGTGTGACCTCGTGGTGCAATGGTAGCACGCCTGACTCCAAATAGGGAATAATTTTTGAAAACCACATTCTTGAATCATCACCCCCAAAAATCAAATAAAGCTGGTCAAAACAATCTGAAATAGTTAAAACTTCCAGATAACCTTTAGATCAAAGAAGAAATCGAAACTGAAATGAAATACTCTCTGGAGAGTGCTAAAAAAGAGAGAAACAAAACCTGTGATGCCCAGCAAAAGCCAAAGAGGAAATGTATCATCAGAAGTACCTGGACGGAGAAGCTATGGAAGCTTAACTTTCGGGACTCTTTGTTACCAGGGGGCCTCTGAGAAGGACTCCTAGCCACTTTTTTTTTTTTTTAACATGGTCATGATTGTATAAAAATTGCAAAAGTAAGATGTTTTTACATTCTTTTTCTTATAGAACCTTCCCCCACACCCACCTCAGTTATATAAGTTGCAGTCTCCAAAAATCTTGGATCTGTTCATTTTGGTTTAAGATGCCTTCAGTATTACGATGTTCATGACCAGGGCTACCAGAAAAGTGGCATTCTCAGGCTGTCAGTATTTCTGTACAGAGAGCTGCTGGCATTTCGCAGGGGTGATTTTTATACTGAGTGGGACTGCTTCTGGGCATTGCAGGACACTTAGTTTCCTTGCCGACACCTGCCCCCTCTGCTCCCCTGCCGAGGACTAAATGCCAATAGTCACCTCTGCAAATTTTGACAGTCAATAAAACTTTCTCCCACATACTTGCAAACTCAGGAGGGTGGGAAGAAGGTACCAACCAGTATTTGAAAACTTATACACTAGTTTTCATCTCACCCAGGTTTAGCAATAACAAGAACAAACAAACAAACAAAACGCTGGGTTTTTCTTTCTCTCTCTTTTTTTTTTTTTTTTGAGATGGAGTCTCATTCTGTCACCCAGGCTGGAGTGCAGTGGTGCAATCTTGGCTCACTGCAACCTCCCCTTCACAGGTTTAAGCGATTCTGCTGTCTCAGCCTCCCAAGTAGCTGAGATTACAGGCATGTGCCACCATGCCCAGCTAATTTTTGGTTTTTAATAGAGACAGGGTTTCACTACATTGGTCAGGCTGGTGAGAAACTCCTGACCTCAAGTGATCCACCTGCCTTGGCCTCCCAATCTTTCTTTTCTTTTTTCTGAGACAGAGTCTCACTGTGTCACCCAGGCTGAAGCACAGTGGGATGATCTCGGCTCATTGCAACATCTACTTCCTGGGCTCAAGTGATTCTCCAGCCTCTGCCCCCTGAGTAACTGGGATCACAGGCATGCACCATCATGCCCAGCTAAGTTTTGTGTTTTTAGCAGAGACGGGGTTTTGCCATGTTGGCCAGGCTGGTCTCAAACTTCTGGCCTCAAGTGATCCACCTGCCTCGGCCTCCCAAAGTGCTGGGATTACAGATGTGAGCCACCACTCCCAGCAATCACTGGACTTTTCAACCATCTCAGAAATTCCAAAATAGGTTTTAAAATCTGTCACCATTTTAGTCTAACCCCAAGAGGGAAAGCTCCCTGAAGAACCAAGGTGCAGTCTCTCTTCATGTGAAAGAGACTCTAATCTGGAATGTATGTCTAAAGAGCCTGAGAACGAGGATCTAGCACCTGGAGAGAACGGGTCTATTTTCAGCCCCACCACTTTCAAAGGTGAGCTTCATGACCAGGTGTACGTGACTGGTTGCTTCACACCGAGGCTCATATTTCCCCTGGGTAGGGCTATAAGGTCACCTCTCCCAAGGGTTTTTGGGACTGAATTAGATAATGTGAGAAAAATGCCTGCAAGGGTCTGCAGGCCAGTGGTCACCCCTGCCCCAGCCCTCTCAGCAGGCTCTGAGGAGTTTTTCTAGAGCTTTGCCTGACATCTGTCTGAATACCATGTAAAAAACTTGGACCATCCTTTGAAATTGCCTCCACCTGGAAGGGTGCCAAGCACATTTCTCCTTGGGAGAACTGAGAAATGGCCTGAGGTCTTTTGCCATTAAACAGAGCTCGGATGAATTTTTGAGCCTACCGTAGGCAGTGCTGACAGGGATGAACCAGCTTGAGAAAGAACATCTTTTTTGTTGTAGACACCATTTTTTTTTTTTTGACACAGAATTTTGCTCTTGTTGCCTAGACTGGAGTGCAATGGTGCGATCTCAGCTCACTGCAACCTCCACCTACCAGGTTCAAGCGATTCTCCTGCCACAGCCTCCTAAGTACCTGGGATTATAGGCGTCAGCCACGTCGCCCGGCCGTAGACACAATTTTAGATGTGCAATCATGAAAATGCAAGGGGAAAACAAATGTCCAGACAGGACAAGTCAAAACATACTGTGTGAAATAATGTGCCTGCACAGAAATGTGTTCTAAGGAAATCAAACAACTGCAAGATGCGCAGACACGCTGGGAGTGCCATGTCTACTCGTGAAATTCTGGCAGCCCAAATGCCACATGCTGGGGAGTGAATTAACCGAACTCTGACACATAAATCACTATAAACCAGAGGTGTGGACTCAATGAGAATCTAAAACCACTTGTAGCTCTAAGATTCTATCATCATCTCTATTCACTCACAAATACATAACCAGAGCCTGGTACACACCTAGTATAGTAAGTATGTGAAGCATCAATGTTAGGCTCTTAATAACTGGGACTTGAAACAAAACAACATCTAACTCAACCAGTTTTCCCATAGACCAATTGATATAAACAATAGTTAAGCTCCTACAGCATAGTTCTTGTCCCAAAAGCATTGCCAAGCTTCTACATAAAGACCAAATCATTTCTATTATCAAACATTGAAAGAAATGTGAGCTATGTACACATTTAAGAAAGAGTAACAGGTAAGATAATTATTTGCCCACTTATTCCAGCTCAGGGTCATGAATGGCCTGAACCAGCCCTGGACTGGCCCCTCCCATTTGAGGGCAACTCACATTCACTCACACTGAGACTGTGCAGACAATCAGATTACCTAATGGTACCTAATGGTACTGGAGTACCCAGAGAAAACCTACACAGACATGGAGAGAATAAGCAAACTGCATTCTTCAGCAGTTCCGGCTGGGAATCAATTACTTTTTCTCATCAACGTTATAGTGAAATGACCATTGAATGAAATGACATTATTTAGGGACCTGCTGTACTGTGATGGGTACTTGGATACCAGGGTAACATAAATTATAAAGAAATAAGCAGCTGAGGAATACACACACACACAGACACACACAGACACACACAGACACACACAGACACACACACACACACACACACACACACACACACACACACACACACACACACACACACACACACTATGCCCAAGCAATTCCACTCCTAGTCATACACCCAACAGAAATGCAGACACATGGACACTAAGGGCATGAACAAAAATGTTCATAGCAGGACTACTGGTAATGGCTGCAAACCAGGAACAACTCCAAAACCTAACAACAATATACAATGTAAACTATTGTTACAATGTAAGAACTGTTTTTTTTTATTATTATTCTTTTTTTGAGAGGGAGTGTTGCTCTGTCACCCAGGCTGGAGTGCAGTGGTGCGATCTTGGCTCACTGCAACCTTCGCCTCCTGGATTCAAGTGATTCTCCTGCCTCAGCCTCCAGAGTAGCTGGGACTATGGGCACCCACCACCACGCCCAGCTAAATTTTGTATTTTAGTAGAGACGGGGTTTCACCATGTTGGTCAGGCTGGTCTCAAACTCCTGACCTCAAATGGTCCACCTGCCTCGGCCTCCCAGAGTGCTGGGATTATAGGCATGAGCCACCACGCCTGGCCCAATGTAAAAAATTTTAATAAGCAAAATGGTGAGATTCACCAAGTAGCAGACATTGCAGATAGCTTCACAGCAAAACTTACAAGGATTTTTGGAGAATCCATAAATAACTCAAATCTATAACAACCATAAATCTGTAACAACTCAGGGAGCTTCTCTTGATGACCAAGCCAGACGTCTCCAGGTCAGACCACAAGGCTAGCCTCTGCAACAGATTCTAGGCCATGCATGAACCTGCAGAAAAAAGGAGGTGGTTCTCCCACCTCACCCTGCACGCCCTCTTCTCCACACCCCTGTTTGCCTTTTGATTGACAATTGTCAACAGACAACAGTTTGTGCACTCTGTCTCTCTCATAAGTAAATTTCTGTGCAGAGAACTATGTTATCTCCAAGCTGTTTTTTATTTATAACAGTAATGATTGAGAGTGATACAGAGGTGCAGGCTACTAGAACATTCTATTTTTTAATCTGGTACATGAAGATGTTCATTTTATGAAAATTTATCAGATGTATACTTAATATACTTTAAGCATTGAAGGATTAATATACTTTACTAACATATACTTAAATATATTTCATAATATAATTGTATGCAATATGTAAAGTACACCAATCACAAGTATATATGTCTATATATGATAGCTCTATATATTTAACATATCTATTAAGATGGTATTTTAAAAACTAACCTAAGACCTAACAAGAAATAAGGAACACTAAAGAAATAATTTGAACATATTACCACTTTCTGGCTGAAGGAGCACAAAAGCTAAATAAAGATCTCACACACACACATACACACACACACACGCAAGCACAAACAACACACACACATACACACAAACATACACTTTCGCATACACAGACACATACACACACAGACACACACACACATATACACAGACATACAGAGACACACAAACACACAGACACACACAGAGACACAGACACACAGAAACACACATAGACACAGGCACACAGACACACACACAGACAGACACAGAGACACAGACATTTAGACACACACAGAGACACAGACACACACAGAGACACACAGGCACACACACAGAGACACAGACACACAGACACACACAGAGACAGACACACAGAAACACACACAGGCACATACACACAGAGAGACACACATACACAGAGACACAAATACACACATGCACAGTGACACAGACACACAGAAACACACACAGAGACACACAGGCACACACACAGACATACACACAGAGTCACAGACACACAGAGAAACAGACACACAGAAACACAGAGACACACAGACACATACAGACACACACACATACAGAGAGACACACACAGAGATATAGACACGCACACAAACACACAGACACATACACACAGACACATACACACAGAGACATACACACAGACACATACACACACAGAGACAGAGATACACACACACACACACACACACACACACATATACAGTTCTTACATAGGAATTTTGGTTTTTTTGTGGTTGTTTTTTTGATTCAAGGTCTCGCTCTGTCACCCAATCT
>CAUYQU010057595.1:0-17433 GCA_963574635.1 Cheracebus regulus
TTGATATTAAAAAAGGCTGCACGGGCTAGGTGTGGTGGCTCACACCTGTAATCCCAGCACCTTGGGAGGCCGAAGAGAGTGGATCACCTGAGGTCGGGAGTTCAAGACCAGCCTGACCAACATGGTGAAACTCCATCTCTATTAAAAAAAAAAAAATCTCTCTTTACCTTAAAAGCTGTGACTTGTCTTCCGGAGGGCTGGGGGCTGACTTGCTTGGGGGTGAGAAGTGAAGAAGGAGCGAGAGATGAGAGAAAAGGATTTTCTGCTGTGGCCTGCTGTGTGGCCACAGCAGCAGGGAAGGGGACATGCAGTCACCGAGCCCTTGACCCCCCTTCCTCCCTCCTCGGGCATGGTGGCTGGGTGCAGACCCTGAATTGACACTGCTGTCTTCTAGTCCCTGCCCTGACACTTTTCAGCTGTGTGATCTTGGGAAGGTTATCTGACCTCTTTGTGCCCGTTTCCTCATCTACAATAATTAAATAATAAAATATCCCTGGTTAGGCATTCACTGAGTGTTAATTATTTATATGGAGTTGCTTGCTTAACTAGTGTAAGGGGCCATCTGGTGTGTTTCTGTGGCTTCAGCATTATTATTAATAATGACCTCAAAAGAGTCCTGCTTTGGTTGATTTGGTCATTCTACCACCCCTCAGACCCCAAAGGGGTCTGAAATGGAAGGAGTTTGCTTGAGCAGTGGTTCTCAAAGTGTGACCCTGGGGCCAGCAGCCTCTGCATCACTTGGGGGTGGGGCCAGCAGTCGGTGTCTTCTGAAACATGCCCAGGTTCAAGGACTGTTTCCTTCATCTTTTACAGCTACTGCTTTAAAGTTCACCAGCATGTTCATGAACATTATCTACTGAGCTTCCCAAAGGCCCTGAAGGAGAGGGTGGGGGTCAAGCGTCACGCAGTGACCTGGAGTGTGCACTCTGGGGCTGACCGCTCTGGGCTCCGATGTTGGCTTAACTGCTTTCAGACAGTATAACCTTGGCTAAGTTGCCTAACTTTTCTGAGCCTCTGTTTTTCTCCTGTGAAATGGTACCTATGAAACGGGTTGCAGGGTAGTCCCGGGAGAACGTGTGTGTAATGTGCACATGGTGAGCCTTGGCTGATTGGTTACTTTAACCAGTTTCAAATCTGAGGCTCAGAGGAGTTAGACAACCTGCTCAGGTGCTCACTGTTTTTAGTAGTGCTGGGCCTCAAGTGCAGATTTCTGGCTTGAGGCTTTGAAGGCAAAGGCCTCCTTAGAGGTTGGTTCCTGACAGGTCGAGGAGGGAGTAGCTGGGAGGGAGGGCAGTATAGTCATGACATTGGAGTCAAACATGTGGTTTAAATCTAGGCTCGAAGCTTAGCTGTACAACCTTGAGCGATTCACTTAATGCCTCTGAGCCCCTGCTTTCTCGTGTGGAAAGGCATGTAAACAGCAGTCATGCCACCACAGTGACCAGTGGCTAATCCTCCTTCTCTCCCTCTGTCTTCTCCATCCCCTTCCCTGGCCTGCCCCAGTCCTGGCAGCTGGACGTACTGTTCAAGGCTTCCGTCATGGCTTTCTTGCTGTTGGCTGCGTGGTACCAGGTGACCTCCAGGGCGTCTCTGCGGCTGATCTGGCCCAGGCTCAGCAGGTAGTCCAGCATGTCGGCATCGGGGCTGCAGGCCTCTAGCTCACAGCCTGGAAGAAATGCCAAGGGGCTGTTAGCGTCTGTCCTCGCCCCAGCCCAAGACTCCTGTTTCTTCATCCTATGACCCTCCCTGTGACCAACACTCCAACTGGCAGAGGGACGGTGAGGCTCAGACTCACTGATGCTGTAATAGACGGAAATGAATGGGCATCTGGGACCCAAGGAGGCCTCAGTACCAGCCTGGGGCAGTCAGGAAAGGGGGGCAGGTTCACAGAGAAGGGAACACTTAAGGAAGACCTTGAAGGGTGGGTGTAAATTTCACAGAAAAGGGGGAATGGGTTACTCCAGACAGAGAAAAAGCAAAGGCTTGGATTCAGCAGAGTGCAGTTGCCTAAAGGAAGAACCACTGGCCTGGTAGAGATGGAACACAGAAGTGGAATGTGGGGAGGTTGGAAGAGGGGGCCGGATGCAGTGGCTCATACCTGTAATCCCAGCAATTTGGGAGGCTGAGGCAGGTGGATCACCTGAGGTCAAGAGTTCGAGACCAGCCTGGCCAACATGGTGAAACCATGTCTCTACTAAATACACAAAAATTAGCTGGATGGACGTGGTGGTGGGAGCCTGTAATCCCAGTTTCCTGGGAGGCTGAGGCAGGTGAATCACTTGAACTTAGGAGGCGGAGGTTGCAGTGAGCCGAGAGCATGCCCCTGCCCTCCAGCCTGGGTGATAGAGAGCGGGACTCCAACTCAAAAAAATAAAATAAATAAATAAAAATAAAAGATGGGAAGAGGGCTGGGATCAGGTTGTGAATGGCCTTGAACTTTAGTAAAGGAGTTGGTGTGTGCTGAGGGCAGCGCGTGAGGGCTGCTTGGCAAGATCTGGGCTGCAGAGCTAACAGGAGCTGACAAAAGCAGGCAGAGAGACCTTGTAAGAAAGGTCCAGAAGGAGACCTTGAAGCTTCTCTGAGGGCAGGGCCGGGAGGATAGAGGGCAGAGGGAAAGGCAGAGCCCTTGAGGCTCAGGACGGAGGAGCACAGGCATGAGGCAGGGAAGTGGGGGCGACTCCGAGGTCCCTGTGTGAATGGAGGAGCCCTTCACGGAGAGTCCTTCACAGCGAGCAGCTGTTGGGGAGAGAGATGAGCTCAGCCCAGTCTGCTGAGTTTGAGGTTGCTTGTGTGATTCCCAAGAAGGGCACAGGAGGGAGGTCTGGGCTGAAGGCCAAGATCTGATATTCTTCAGGCAACTGAAGAAGGGAAAAAAAGTTAAAGGGGGCTGGGTGCGGTGGCTCATGCCTGTACTCCCAGCACTTTGGGAGGCCAAGGAGGGTGGATCACCTGAGGTCAGGAGTTTGAGACCAGCCTGGCCAACATGGCGAAACCCCATCTCTATTAAAAAAACAAAAGTAGTCAGGCGTGGTGGTGCACACCTGGAATCCCAGCTACTTGTGGGGCTGAGGCAGGAGAATTGCTTGAACCAGGAAGGTGGAAGTTGCAGTGAGTCGAGATTGCACCATTGCACTCCAGCCTGGGCAACAAGAATCAAAATTCCCTCTCAAAAAAAAAAAAAGTTAACGGGACTTTCTGCTGGGGATGAAGTCACATAGGGTTGGGGGATGGAAGAGACAAAGAGAGCTGCGGACGGGGAATGACGCTTGATGGGGATGAGTGATCAAGAAGAGCTGGTTCGTGGGGCACGGTGGCTCACCCCTGTAATCCCAGCACTTAGAAAAATAAAAAGCTGATCAGAGCTGAAGGTGGGGATAAGGAGCGAGTGATAGGGGAAGCCACTCAGGATGGCAATGGGAGAGGCACCTACCTGGCCACTGCAGGGTGATGGCAAGGACTATCACGACAATGACCACCACAGACACACAGGTAATGCTGGCAAACACCCACTTGCCCCGATTCTTTGATAAGTGCTCCCTGCAGGCCATGACGACGCTCTCTGGGGAATGTCCCCAACTCCAGGCGGGCCAGAGTCCCTGAGGCTCCCTGCAGCTGGGATCCTGTGGGAGGCAGGAGCTCCCAGCAGCACCTAATTCTCCACCAGGCCTGGTCTGCTCTGCAGCCCCGGAATGTCCCCGACTGGAGATAACCCCTGAAGTCCCTCCTCCCTCCCCGCCCTACTCCTCTTCCCCACACCCTCCCGGGATCTCAACAGGCTAACCAGAAAATCTACCATCCCTAAAATGACCTTTGAGCACAGTAAGAGGCAGCAGAGAATGTTGGACTGAGCCCAGACCCCTGCCTGTCTGCCTCTGCCTGGGAGTCAGGAGACCCATCCCAGCCTCTGTTGCTTTTCTGGAGTCCTGGAGCAAGTGTGCGACCCTCTCCGGGCCACATTTCCTTCTGTGTAAAAGCCTAACTTTCTGTTCTTTCCCTTTCTAAGTCCAGGCTTTCTGCCCTGCCCTCAGGGAATCCTGCCTATCAGGCAAGGGTGGTGACAAAGACAGATTAGATCTACCTAAGGGGCAAGAATCTTCCTCTCATCTGAGATTACGGCTAATAGATGATCTACCTGGGATAGAAACTGATAGTCCTGGCATGCTGGCATGGGTGACTGCAGGCCAGTTCTGGGGCAGCGAGTCCATGGGGAAGAGGCTGAGTCACCACTTCACGCAGAGGGAGTTCTGGGGGCCCTAGTATGGGAAACAAGTTAGAGGCTGCCCCTGTTCTGAGGACCCCAGAATTTGAATGGGTCCAGGAATCACCTGTAACGTGTACAGAGACTTCAGCATCTACAGGCTGGACTCGGAGAGATCCAGCAGGGCCCCTGCTGGCTTTGACTGTGTGTGTGAAAGGGTGTCGAGAATGATGCCCGGGTGGGTAGATGTCAGGAACTGAGGGGTGGAGGGACAGGGCGGGAGGGATTTTGGTCATGGGGGTTGTCTTGGGTCATTCCTGAGTCAATTCTCCTGCCTCAGCCTCCCCCAGGAGGGAACTGGATATGGAGGACGTGGGCTCAGGACTGAGATCAGGGCCAAAGACAAGGGCATGAGCATCATTTTCTGGCCAAAGCAGAAAGAGAAAGGGATGGAGGCTGACTTCTGGGGACCACTGACAGGCAGACAGGTGGAGGAAGAGGCATCAGTAGAGGAGAGGGGACAGCAGAGGGTGGTGGGCCGTGTCAACGGGAAGGTCACTTCAAGAAGAAAGGAGAGTTCAGCCAGGCCTGGAGATGGCGCCCAATGAGGACAGCAAGGGCCCCCTGATGCTGCCAGGACCGTTTCCCTGGATCAGTGGGGAGGGCAGCGGTCTGAGCAGAGCCTGTTTAGCGGGGGTGGGAAAGACCAGAGAGGCTGAAGGTACAGGAGGGAGAGGCTCTGGGCAAAGTGAGGATGGGAGCGGAGGACCTGGCGCCCAGGGGGTGCTATCCTGTAGGGTGTGGGGAAGGATGGGCACTGTGAGTGGTGAGTCTGGGGGTGGTGGTTGGGAGGTGACATGGTGAAGGGAAACCATGAGGGAGAGGTTTGAGGATAGGGAGATTCTGTTGGCTGGTCGGGGCACGTGTGGCACGTTTACAGGGATCCAGGGAGACCCAAGCTGTGGGCTGCTAGATGGACAGGACCCCATTGCACACCTCCTCCCCACCACTGCACCTCCGGAAATGTGAGGCCATGATGGCTCGTCCCCTCTCCTCTCCTGATGCCTCTTCCTCCACCTGTCCACCTGTCAGTGGTCCCCAGTGGGCCGCCTGAGGCAAAGCTGGCCCTGGAGCCCAGGCTCAATTCCCAGTTCTCAGAGCCTCTGGAGGGAGGGAGATCTAGTCCACTTGGGCTTCTGGCTCATTCTCCATATCAACTCAACAAACCCAGCAGTTGGCAGGAGCCAGGCCCTGGTGGGGTGTCAGGGCTGCTGGCTGGAATGGAAGAGGGTCAATGCTGGGGGTCCTCTCAGGAGATCGTAATGGGGCGGTAGACAAGCAGGAACATGTTTTGTGAGTCCCTTTTCTTAGGGGGGCTGCTTTCCCAGGCCACCCACTCTGGACTCCAGAATCTAAATGGTAATTGGGCCTCACCCAGATCCCTTCTGTAATAAGGCATGGAAGGGTGTGTTAACTGGGATATTATGACAGCCACAAAAAGTTAACAGAATGACAGAAGCCACATCTCAAGTAACAATCACATAATCACATATGCTTTTCTCTACAGTTAAAGTCTAGAGGAAGTTTCCATGTCAGAGCTGGCCATAGTGCCAGACATGGTGGCTCACGCCTGTAATCGCAGCACTGTGGGAGGCCCGAGTAAGGCAGATCATGAGGTCAGGAGTTCAAGATCAGCCTGGCCAATGTGGTGAAACCCCATTTCTACTAAAAATACAAAAATTATCCGGGCATAGTGGCATGTGCCGGCAGTCCCAGCTACTTGGGGGACTGAGGCAGGAGAATTGCTTGACCCTGGGAGGCAGGTTCAAGGTTGCACTCCAGCCTGGGAGATCGGGTGACAGAGCTAGACCTTTTCTAAAAAAAAAGTCTAGAGGAAAAACAAACCACCAGGATTATACAATGTGGCTCCAGGGTTGCCCCCAAGCCCCATACTGATAAGTCTTACCTAGTCTGGCTAGCATTTTTTTCTGCTTTTATTAATAATACTATTTGTGATTTCCTGCGAAGTGTCCCACATTTTAATTTCGTCTACATGTCACACAACACTGCCAAATGGTTCTCATGTCCTCATGTTGCAGGCAAAGAAGTCGAGGCTCCGAGAGGTTGGGACTTGTCCCACATCACCTCAACGTCAGGTTTAAATGCAGGTCCAGCTGACTGGGCCCATCCACCTGACTTTATCTACCTGCTGATCTCTTCCTATTCACATCCGTTTACAATGGGACAGTCTCTTCTTCCGGCAAGAATATTTAACAGCAATGCTGGGCAAATCTGTTTTTGAAAGAAAAATCAAGAACTTAGTTCTTACAGTCCATGAGGGCACCCCCTGCACAAACTATCCTCATTCTGGAAGCTGCTTATTTGGTGTTTGTGACACGCTTATAAGGGAGGCATTTTTTTTTTTTTTTTTTTTTTTTTTTTTGAGTCAGAGTCTTGCTCTCTTGCCCACACTGGAGTGCAGTGGCACGATCTTGACTCACTGCAACCTCTGCCTCTCTGCCTCTGTCTCCAAGTAGCTGGGATTACAGGTGCACACCACCATGCTCGGCTAATTTTTGTATTTTTAGTAGAGATGGGATTTCCCCACGTTGGCCAGGCTAGTTTCGAACTCCTGACAACATGATCCACCAGCATCGGCCTCCCAAAGTGCTGGGATTACAGGCGTGAGCCAACACACCAGGCTGAGGGAGGCATTCTTACGCCCCACCTTTCACAGAAGGGAGCTGGAGTCAGTTTGCAGCAGAGAGGAGTGCCTGTGTCCCATCACTCCGACTCTGCAGGCCGTGTGTCGCCTGTCCTCACTGGGAAAGAAGCCAGGAGCCCAGCTCTGAGGCACGAAGCCTCACCGCCTCTCTTGGCTCTGAGGAGCTCTGCAGGCTGTCTGGGAGGAGAGACTTCATCTGGCTCTGGCTTTTGGCAGGAGGAAGAACCCTGGAACTGACTCCAGACTGTAGATTCCTCCATTGCCTGTGACACTTCTCGTGGGGCATAAATAACTACACAAGTCACTGAGCACGCATTCTGTGCCAGGCACTGTGCTAGGCTCTGGGGATCCACCCCGTGACACACTGTGGGAGAGAAGAAGGCAGGGGCTGTCGAGGGCTCCAGCACTTCAGACAGGAAACGACCATTTTATTACTAGAGTTGGTGCACATCAAAAACACAGAGCAGGCTCATAGCCTGTAAGGGTGTCACACATGGAAAGTGGCAGTGGCCCCGGGTGGGGGCACGCAGGATGGAGGAGATACAAGTTAGGAACCCCAATCTCCTGGGTGGGCCAGGAGGCTTTCACAAGAGGCTTGGCCTGAGCTGACTGAGCGAACCATCAGGGACGGGACTAGGGAAGACCTTCCAAAGGGCACAGTGTGTGTGGGAGAGAGCCCAAGCAGGAGAAGAAGAGCCTGTTTGGAGAGTGAGCAATGCAGTGTGGCTAGAGCACCAGGTGGGAAACGGGGGGAGGTGGAGCGGGCGAGAGACAACACAGGGGAGCCCCAGAGTACCGGGTCACCCTGATAAAGAACTTGGCTTCGGGCTGCACAGTGGCTCATGCCTGTAATTCGAGCACTTTGGGAGGCCAAGCCGGGCAGATCACGAAGTCAGGAGTTCGAGACCAGCCTGGTCAACGTGGTGAAACCCCATCTCTACTAAAAACACACAAAAAATTAGCCGAGCGTGGGGGTGAATGTCTGTAATCCCAGCTACTTGGGAGGCTGAGGCAGGAGAATCACTTGAACCTGGGAGGCGGCAGCTGCAGTGAGCCAAGATCACACCATTGCACTTCAGCCTGGGCAACAGAGCAAGACTCTGTCTCAAAAAAAACAAAAACAAACAAACAAAAATTTGGCTTCAACCTGAAGGGGTGGGGGAGCCCTCACCCATGGGGTAAGCAGGGAGTGCCACACTCAGCTTTGCATTCTGGAGGGTGGCTGGAAGCTAGAGTTGACAAATGGCTCCTGGAGGCCTGACTGCCTCTGCATTCAGGCTATCCGATTTCAGCACTGGCCACGCCTGCACGCCTGCAGAGCCACAGGACTTCCCACACTGCATTGCTCAGAACAGCAAATGGCCCAGGGAAGTGTGTGTGCCTCAGGCTGTGTTACGCGGGTTACTTTGATACTCTCCCTGCTCCCACACCATGGCATGTTATAGGGGAGACAAAACCAGGGGTGGTTTGGAGGTTCCGACATTTCAGATTCGGAGCTGCCTCTTTAGAACTGGTGCTGGCCAGGCACGGTGGCTCATGCCTGTAATCCCAGCACTGCGGGACGCTGAGGTGTGAGGATTGCTTGAGCCCAGGAGTTCGAAACTAGTCTGGGCAATGCAGGGAGGTCTCATCTCTACAAAACAGAAAAATAAGTTAGTGAGATGTGGTGGTGCATGCCTATAGTCCCAGCTACCCAGGAGGTAGGAGGATGGTGCCCTTGTACTCTATCCTCGGCAACAGAGCAAGACTCCATCTCTAAGAAGAAAAGAAAAGTAAAGAAGAGAAAAGAAAAGAAAAGAAAGGAAGGAAGGAAGAAAAAGAGAGAAAGAAAAGCAAAGAAGAAACTCATTTGTCTATTTTGACACTGTCACATTGTAGGAGAAAAAAAATTCTTCTAAAAATTAATGCCCACAAGCTGGCCCTCACACAGTTATGGTCCTAATTCATACTGCATAGGTGGTCTAAACACTCCAAATGATAGAATTTTATTTAAAGTGTTTTCATGTAGGTGGTGCCCCAAGATTACTACTACAAGCAAAAACAAGTTTTCTCAAGAAGAATGTGGAAAGTAAAAAGTTCATCTTCAAAGTTTCCCTTCTTGTTAAAGAGTAAACAATAAATGTTAGAAATAATAGTTTATTCTAACATCCTTCAAAATCTTCTTTTTTTTCCCTAATAACTCTTTGTTAAGCCCTATCCTATGTAGCTGTTAAATATAAAGGAATAAGTACATTCTATGTCCTTGTACTTTAACCAAGATATTTGTTCTGGATGTTCTCAGGCATGTTCCAGCTCACAGCCCATGTCCCTTCCTTATTTAGAAATGTTATTACTTTTCTAAGTCCTTTTGCAAGCAACTTCCTCTTTTCCTTCATTCTCCATTGCTTTTAGCTATTTAGGAAAGTCTTCAGTTGTTAGCCAATCAAGTTTAGCTTAGACTGTGAGGTCCAGCTCCAACCAACAGAGATAGGACACAGCAGTAAAGACTCAATGCATGAAGGAGAAATATTCCTGCCTTTCCTTAGTCCAGTGTGCTCTTGTGGCAAAATTGCTAGCGAGCAGCACCCTTTCTGCAAAAAGTAAAATTGCCTTGCTGAGAAAATTCTTTGAGCATTAGTTCTTCTTTTCAGCACTGAATAATAAGCATTTCTAACAAGGAACATAGAGGCTGGGTGCAGTGGCTCATGTCTGTAATCCTAGCACTCTGGGAGGCTGAAGTGGGCGGATTACTTGAGGTCAGGCATTCAAGACCAGGCTGGCCAACATGGCGAAACCCCGTCTCTACTAAAAATACAAAATTAGCGGGGTGTGGTGGCTCATGCCTGTGATCTCAGCTACTAGGGAGGCTAGGCAGGAGAATCACTTGAACCCGGGAGGCAGAGGTTGCAGTGAGCAGGAATTGCACCACTGCACTCCAGCCTGGATGACAGAGCAAGAATTTGTCTCAAAAAAAAAAAAACAAAACAAAACAAAGAACACAGCTTCAATCCAAGCCTTAAGGAATTCTGGGCAGAGAAAATGGGCAGTTCATAGTCAACAATCCCAAAAGTCATAAGAAAAGAAGGTATCCTTGGGTGAAAACCAAGAGATGAAGTAAACAGCAAAATCAGACCCACAAACTGTTCAGAATACAAAATTATTACGAGTAAAATAACATGTTTTTTTTCTTTTTATTTTTTTGAGACAGTGTCTTGCTCTGTCATCCAGGCTAGAGTGCAATGGTACAATCATGGCTTATTGCAGCCCTGACCTCCTGGGCTCAAGCGATGCTCCCACCACAGCCTCCCAAGTAGCTAGGACTACAGGTGTGCACCACAATACCTGGTTAATTGTTTTTTTTTGTGGAGACAGGGTCTTAGTATGTTGCTAGGCTGGTCTTGAACTCATGGACTCAATCCATTCTCCTGCCAAGGCCTTCCAAAATGCTGGGATTAAGGTGTGCACTACTACACCCAGCCTGTTTAATATGTTTAAAGAAATAAAAAACCTGACAGGCACGGTGGCTCATGCCTATAATCCCAGCACTTTGGGAGGCCAAGGCGGGTGGATCATGAGGTCAGGAGTTCAAGACCAGCCTGGCCAACATGCTGAAACCCCATTTCTCTCTACTAAAAATACAAAAATTAGCCAGGTGTGAAAAATTAGCCAGCTGGTATGGTGGCAGGTGCCTGTAATCCCAGGTGCTTGGGAGGCTGAGGCAGGAGAATTGCTTGAACCCAGGAGGCAGAGGTTGCAGTGAGCAGAGATTATGCCAGTGTACTTCAGCCTAGGCGAGAGAGAGAGACTCTGCCTCAAAAAAAAAAAAAAAAACAGAAAGGAGGCTGAGTATGCATCTCATTAGAGTTGCACAAGGCAGAGAAAGAATGGGGAAAAAGCAATTTCTAGAAAATTGTTAAAAATTTCTGATCGGCCAGGCGTGGTGGCTCACGCCTGTAATCCTAGCACTTTGGGAGGCCGAGGTGGGTGGATCACCTGAGGTCAGGAGTTCAACACCAGCCTGGCCATCATGGTGAAACCCCATCTTTTTAAAAAAAAATTAAAAAAAAAAAAATTTCTGATCAACATCAAATATTCCAAATAGGAAAAATACAAAGAAATTCGTATGTATACGTGGCATGATATGATTGTATAACACCAAAGTAAAAGATCTTATTTATTTTTTATTAAAATTTAAAAAAGTTAAAATAGAGTCAGGGTCTCACTATACTACCCAGGCTGGTCTTGAACTCCTGGCCTCAAGCTATCCTCCCACCACAGCCTCCTAAAGCACTGGGATTACAGGCATGAATTGCTGTGCCTGGCCCAAAGTAAAAGATCTTAGAAGCAGCCAGAAAAAATAGATTCAGGCCAGGCACGAATAGATTGATCATCAAAAAGGTGGCAGACTAACTTCTCAACAGAATCCGCAGAAGCCAGAAGGCAGTGGAATATTCACTTTGATGTACTAAAATAAGATAACACTTTAGGCTCCTACATGCAGTAAAAATGTTTCAAGAATGACAATTATAATTTTTTGGCAAATTAAAGAAGTTTACTACTAAGAAACTCTCTCTCTCTCTTTTTTTTTTTTTTTTTGAGACAGAGTCTTGCTCTGTTGCCCAGGCTGGAGTGCAGTGATGAAATCTCGGCTCACTGCAACCCCAGCCCCTCGGGTTCAGGTGATTGTTGTGCCTCAGCCTCCCAAGTAGCTGGGATTACAGGCATGTGCCATCAGGCCCAGCCACTTTTTGTATATTTAGTAGAGATGGGGTTTCACCATGTTGACCAGGCTGGTCTTGAACTCCTGGCCTCAGGTGGTCCACCTGCCTCAGCCTCCCAAAGTGCTGGGATTGCAGGCGTGAGCCACGGCGCCCGGCCAGTCCCTGGGTTTTTTGTCTTCGGAGGTTTTGTCTGTTTCTTTGTTTGCAGAGAAACTTTCCTTGTGTTTCCCAGGCTTGTCTGTTGGCCTCAAGTGATCCTCCTGCCTTGGACCTCCCAAAGTGCTGGGATTACAGGTGTGAACCACTGTGCTCAGCCCATTTTTTGCTTGTTTCTTGAAGGAGGGTAGCAGTATTAATTTTGGACTTTGCTAACTAAAGTTTGAATGTTAAGAATAGATATATATGGGCTGGGTGCAGTGGTGCATGCTTGTAATTTTAGCACTTTGGGAGGCTGAGGCGGGAGGATTGCTTGGGCTTAAAGTTTGAGACCAGCCTGGGCAACATGGTGAAACCCTGTCTCTATGAAAAATTTTTTAAAAATTAGCTAGACCTGATGGCGTGCATCTATAATCCCAGCTACTTGGGAGGCTGAGATGGGAGG
Source organism: Cheracebus regulus (assembly GCA_963574635.1). Lineage (NCBI taxonomy): Eukaryota > Metazoa > Chordata > Mammalia > Primates > Pitheciidae > Cheracebus > Cheracebus regulus. The sequence continues at coordinate 12,225 of CAUYQU010057595.1, forward strand.
ATTGCTTGAGCCCAAAAAGGTCGAGGCTACAGTGAGCCGTGATCACACCACTGTGCTCCAGCCTGGGCAGTAGAATGAGACCCTGTCTCAAAAACAAAAACAAACAAACAAAAAACCCCCCAATAGATATATATGAGACCCTCTTGGACAACATAGGAGACCCAGTCTCTATAAAACATTACAAAAATTAGCTAAGTGTGGTGGCACATACCTGTGGTCCCAGCTACTTGGGAGGGTGAGGCAGGAGAATTGCTTGAGCCCACGATGATCCCTTGAGCCTGGTTGGGGGTGGAGTTGAGGCTACACTCCAGCCTGGGGGACAGAGCCAGACTGTCTCAAAAGAGAAATAAAAAAGAATCCACAGGCTGGGCACAGTGGCTCATGCCTGTAATCTCAGCACTTTGGGAGGCTGAGGCAGGTGGGTTGCCTGAGGTCAGGAGTTTGAGACCAACGTGGCCAACATGGTGAAACCCTGTCCCTACTAAAAATACAAAAAAATTAGCCAGGCATGGTGGTGTGGGCCTGTAATCCCAGCTACTTGGAAGACTGAGGCAGGGGAATTGCTTGAACCAGGGAGGCAGAGGTTGCAATGAGCCGAGATTGCATCACTGCACTCCAGCCTGGGCGACAGAGTGAGACTCCATCTCAAAAAAAAAGAATAGACATATAATATGTAACTTCCAAACAAATGGGAAGGCAAAGAAAGGGAAATTCAATAATCCAAAAGAAAATGAGGAAAGAGAAAAATGAAATGAAAATGAAAAAGGAGAGGTTCTGCTTGTAATAATGGCAAGGTAGCTCCTGTCAGATCAACCTTCATACAGATAACAATTATGAACTCTGGACAAAAAACAAAAACAAAACAAAACAAAAAAACCTCCTGAAGACTCTGGAAAGAGAACAAAAACAGAGAGAACCTAAAGAGAAACTGACAGTTACAAGAAAAGAAGAAATAGCTACTGGGTGCAAAAAATTTTTTAAATCTCACAAACATTATATTCAACCAAAGAAGTCAGAAGAGCCTGTTGTATAATTCCATTTACATAAAGAAATTATATATGAAAACAGGGAAACCCTGTTAAAAGTCAGGATAGTGGTCCCCTAACAGGGAGGATGATAGCGATTAGAAGGGGGACATGAGGAGGATTTCTGGGTCCTGGTAATGTTCTGTTTCTGGATCTGGGTGCTGGTTACATGGGTGTGCTCACTCGGTGAAAATTCATAAAAATAGATGTGACATATGCAATTTTCTGCTTCAGTACAAACTTAAAAACCAAAAGAATGCAGAGACAAGATGGACAGGCAGGCAGGGCAGACTGTGAGGGGCCTCAATGTCAGACTAGGGAGCTGGTCTCCACCCTGGCAGCCGTGGAGGACACGGACGGTGTTAAGAGGGGAAATGAGTTGCTGGGGAAGCTCCCTCTCTGTCTAGTGTGGGTGGCTGCGAGAGGGGAACACCTGCCCTGTGGGACGTTATTTACAGGTCTGGCCAGAATCTGGGATTTCAGTGATGAAGACCTGAGCTAGGAGGGAGGGTGTGAGGTTGGAGGCCAAGCGTGGATTTGGAGGTAGGATTGAAAGGACTCGGGAGTTTACATGCAGGAGGCCGGGGAAGAAGAGAGGAGTCCAAAGCAGTCTTTGGGAGGGGCTTGTCACAGGGCTAAAGGCAGAGGGAGGGGGTGCTGGGAAAAGAAGCACGTTTGGGAAAAGAGTTTGTTTTGAAACAGGTCTTGCTCTGTCGCCCAGGCAGTAGTGCAGCGGCGGCATCATGGCTCACTGCAGCTTCAAGCTCCCAGGCTCTAGTGATCCTCCCACCTCAGCCTCCTAAGTGGCCGTGACTATAGGCACATGCCACCATGTCTGGCTGATGTTTATTTTTATTTTTAGTAGAGATGAAGTCTCACTGTGTTGCCCAGGCTGGTCTTGAACTCCTGGGCTCAGGAGATCTTCCTGCCTCGGCTTCCCAAATTGGTGGGATTACAGCATGAGCCACCGCACCCGGCCGAGGGAAGGATTTCTGCTGGGGAAAGAGCAAGTGGAGGAAGAATCCTTGATGGCACAAGGCCTCTGAAGCAGCAGAAGGAAACTGGGGGTGCAGGGGACCTCTTGTCCAGATGTAGACAGAAGAGGAGAGGAGGGGAGGGAAGGGGAGGGGAGGGGAGGGGAGGAGCAGAAAGGGCAAGATCCAATGTGGACTAGAGGGAATTCATGAGAGCCCCTCAGCTGCTTGCTAATGTGAGGTCACTGTCAAGCCTAGGGACTGAGTCTGATGAGGCTGACTTCTGGGCAGCTTGTCTGAGAACAGGTTATACACTGTATCTAAGGACATCCTGACCTGGGGGAACAGGAAGACAGCTTACTGGAAGATTCCACTGTCATTTTGTAAATGGTGCCCAGTGAAGATTTTCTGTTAGTATCTAGTCTCCACTCATCTTAATTAGCTGAACTATTACTCATCACTAAAAGATTTTCTTTAGAAAGATAGCCTTAGAGTCCTGCTTTTCTTATCAAAAGATCTAGGTGGCTATGCTGTGCTGCGGCCCGCCCTGCCCTCATTCCTGCCCTGCTCCATACACTCTTATCTGTGCCTGGAACAGGAGCCAGGCGGAGCAGGAAAAAGATGAAGGATTCGGGCGCACGAGGACAGGCAAGCATCATAGCTCCTGACCACGGGCCAATATTTTCTCACTGTGGGTCTCAGTTGCCTCATCAGAGACCACTTGATTTCAAAGCCCTTGTCCCCCTGAGATAAACAGAGGTCCAGGGTCATATGGTGAGGGGCTTTTATGGGAACACTTGAATTCTGGATGAGAAACTCAGTGTTTATAGAGTGAAGTTCTTTCCAGGAGGCTGAGGAGGGTCTTAAGATAGGTTCTTTTTGCAAGGACCCCATCTCTTCTCCCCATTGTGTAGGTGGGAGCAGGACCCTCATTGGCCGGGAGACTTCTGCATCTTGGTGACCTCATAAAGCCTGTAACACTGGCCTGCTTGGGCTGGGATAGCCAAGGTAAGCTGAGCGGTGGTTCTGGGAAAGCCCTAGGGGTGGGGGCAGCCTCCGCCGCCTCCACAAGGCAGTTACCACCTTGTCCTCACCCCTTTGGGTAAAAGTCTCCCCGCTCTGGCTGTAAATTCAGTTAGAACTTCATACTTGTGGCTTAGAGCTGAATTTTCTGTTACCATGTGGATGTCCCAGGTGGAGGTTAATACATTAAACTTTACATGAGCAGCTCAAGGCTCACAGAGAAAGTTCAGCTCCTGACAGTGTAGTGACTGGAAGTTGGGGGGAGGTAATTACGGGGAAGGGGGTGAAAAGATGCAGGGAGGGAATGCCATAGACGGGGAAAGAGAAGGCTTGGAGCTTGGAAAGCATACTTTTGTCTTTTTGCCAAGTCTTCCCCAGCCTGTCCTCACCCAGGGAAAAGAAGGGATGGTGGGGATGAACATTTATTGAGCACCTGCTGTGGGCCAGGCCCTGCGATCATCACTTTGGGTGGGCTATCCCATCTGGAATATTAAGATATTATTATTAAAATTAAGCTGGAGGCTTAGAGTGATGAGGACATCTGAAGTTCACACAGCTGGTGAGAGAGAAAGGTTTGAATTCAGGTCTGCCTGACTCTAAAGCCTTGGAGTTGGGCATTATAGCTGGATATCAGGAAAGTTACCTTGTTTTCATTGAACTTTGCCTTTAGGATAGGGACCTAAAAGTGGCAGAGGGAATGGGGAATTAAAAACAGGAAGACATGGTTATTGTTCCACAGAGTCCTGAGGTTTTGTTCAGTGTGTGTGTGTGTGTGTGTGTGTGTGTGTGTGTGTGTGTGTGTGTGTGTGTGTGTATTTTCTCTTTGTTGTTTAGATTTTTCCCTCCCTCCCTTCCCGCTTCCTCTTTTTTCTCCCTTCCTTCCTTCCTTTCTTTTCTTATCGCTTTCTTTCACTCCCTCCCTCCCTCCCGCTCTTTTCTTTTCTTTCTTTTTCTTTCTTTCTCTTTCTTTCCTTCCCTTCCTTTCTTTCTTCCATCTCTCTCTCTCTCTCTCTTCTCCTTCTGCTTCTGCTTCTTCTGGATGGAGTCTTGCTCTTTTGCCCAGGCTGGAGTGCAGTGGTGTGATTTTGGTTCACTGCAACCTCTGCTTCCCAGGTTCAAACAATTCTCCTGCCTCAGACTCCTGAGTAGCTGGGATTACAGGGGCCCACCACCGTGCCCGGATACTTTTTGTATTTTTAGTAGAGATGAGGTTTCACCATATTGGCCAGGCTGGTCTCAAGCTCCTGACCTCAAGTTCCTGACTTGGTTCCCGACCTCAAGCTCCTGACTGGGCTTCCCAAAGTGCTGGGATTACAGGCATCAGCCATCATGTTTAGCCAAGTAACTTCTTCTTTTTTTTTGTTTATATGGATTCTCACTCTGTCACCCAGGCTGGAGTATAGTGCAATGTCTGCCTCCCAGATTCAAGTGATTCTCATGTCTCAGCCTCCCTAGTAGCTGGGAGAGGCACCTCCTGTCACCATGCCCAGCTAGTTTTTGTATTTTTTTTTTAATGGAGTCTCACTCTGTCACCAGGCTGGAGTGCAGTGACATGATCTCGGCTCACTGCAACTTCTGCCTCCTGGGTTCAAGCGATTCTCCTGCCTCAGCTTCCTGAGTAGCTGGGACTACGGACATGCGCCACCACACCTGGCTAATTTTTGTATTTTTAGTAGAGATGGGGTTCACCATGTTGGCCAGGATGGTCTCTATCTCTTGACGTTGTGATCGGCCCACCTCAGCCTCCCAATGTGCTGAGATTACAGTTATGAGTCACAGCGCCCAATCTAATTTTTGTATTTTTAGTAGATATGGGGTTTCACCATGTTGCCCAGCCTGGTCTTGAACTCTTGGCTTCAAAAGATCGGCCTCTTTGGTCTCTGAAAGTGCTGAGGTTGCAGGCGTGAGCCACCATGGCCAGCCAAAGCATTTTTATGATGACTGCTTTGAAATCCTTGTCAAAAACGCCAACATCTGATTCATCTCAGTGTTAATGTTGGTTGGTTGTCTTAAGATTAGATTTTCCTAGTTTTTGATATGATGAGAGATTGTTTTTCTTTTTTTCTGAGACAGAGTCTCGCTCTGTCACCCAACTGGATTGCCGTGGCATGATCTTGGCTCACTGCAACCTCCACCTCCCAGGTTCAAGCAATTCTCCTGCCTCAGCCTCCTGAGTAGCTGGGATTA
>CAUYQU010057598.1:0-12406 GCA_963574635.1 Cheracebus regulus
TTTTCTCTCTTTTTCTAAAATCTCTTCCTTTCTCTTTCATTTTTTCTTTCTTTTGCTGTTTCTTTCTTTCTCCTTTTCTCTCTTTTTCTAAAATCTCTTCCTCTTCCTTTCTCTCTTTCATTCTTTTTATTCTAAAAAAAAATAATAATTAAAAAAAAAAAAAAAAAAAGAGGCCATCCTCGATAGTGTGACCTCAGCCAAGTTCCCATCTAATGCCATGTGGAACAGAAATGAACCACTCCCACTGAGCCCTGACTAAACTGATGATTCAAAAACAAATAAATTATCATGTTTTAGGCCGCTAATTCTTGGAGTGACTTGTCACTCAGCAATAGAGAACGGAAACATCACCTTCAGCATTTTTTGAAACAAGGAAGTATAGAAATCAATCAAATGGGTCAGAAGAGCCCAGGAGCAACACTTGGATGTTGGATCTTGTCAAAATATGGTTTGAAAGAGTCCTACTTTCTTTCCTTCCAAAAGAACCACCAGAAATGGCTAATCACATATGCAAATAATATAAACACTGTCAGCATATTGTGGAAAATAGTAAAGCAAATTATGTATTTAAAAATTATTGTGTTTCTATTTTAATTTTCCTTTTTATGATGTTTGGCACTCTCAATCTTTCACAAGTTACAGTATATTTGATTTGAGTTTAAAGAGACCTATTAACAATGTGAGACTGCAGTGCAGAGAAAAGGACAGATTTTATATTTGAGAGTCATTGGAATAAACAAAGTAACTAAAACCTCAAAAACAGCAATGATCTGGAGGAGAAACGACAAAGGACAAAAACTAGAGAGGGAAATGCTGAGCCTTGGAAAATGTCAATGGCTGGGAATGGCTGGAGGAAGAGAGAAACTGAGTGGACCTCAAGAGAACCAGCACTGGCACACGGGAGGGAGGGCGGTGCCATCTGTGCTGCTGTGCTCCCCCTCACCTCCATTTCTGATTTATCTCCCTCTCTTTCTCTCTCTGTCTCCCTCTCTTTCATTTCTGTAATTAATAAACCTTTCTTAATTTTAAAAAGATAGAGAATGTTGCTAAGAGTTAAATGCAAGAGAGAAGAAAGAAAAAAGTCAATTTGCCAACAAAGAAATAACTGGTGACCTAAATAGCAGTTTTCAAAAGCAGTGAAAACAACAGGCACATTGTGGATCCTAATATCTTCATTGCACTCTCTAAGGTAGAGGAATTTATCTTCCTCTTCCAGTCTTAGGGATACCAGAATAACTGTTAATAGTATCGTACAATGCTTTTTACTTTTCTGATAGTTTCCTCAGACACAAAAAGTCTTTTTATTCCAATTCAAGTAAAATGCTGGAAGCATCATAATTAGCAACTATATAGAAATAATCTTTTTTTCCCCGTGGAATGATAGAAGTAGTGGCTTCATTAGAAGGGATCATTTAGGTAATAGTGGCAGGGTGCTCAGCTTATTCATCTCTGCAGAGTGCTGCACACCCAGGAGATGACAACACGTGTTGAATGAAAGAATAAATTAAGGCATGAATAAGCCAACTGGATCCACGCACTTGAAAAAATGACTTCTGTAAAGAGGCACAAATCACTATTATGCACAATTTTTGCAAACTGAAAGATCTAAACGTGGATCTTTGGTCATTACTTTTCCACTGATAGATAGATTCACAGTAGAATTGTTCTAAATAAATTATGTAAATTGCTACTGAGCAATTCTCAAGCAAACCATCCTACATCCACAACAACAATAAAAAAGTGGCAAAAAAAAAAATATTCATTATTGGAAGGTGTCTGTTTTGCAAACATTAGAAGTAAATAAACATTTAACATGTTATGAGTTAACTATGTTTTGAAATAGAGTAGGTTTCTTCTTACATGTTTCATGTACTTTGAAACAAAATAAAAAATACCATATTTGTAGTACTTTTATAGGGTCTAATGCTATCATTTGAATTCCTCCTCACAACCACCCTGAGAAGGAGCTACTGTTACAGTATTATAAGGATAAGAAAAGTAAAGCTCCGAGAAATTCCACGTTTGTTCAAGAGCTATAACTATCAGGAGCAGAGTAGAAACTAAATGGACACATGATATGATCAATTTTACGAAAGAAGCTGCATTTAGAGAGAAATTAGCAGCGAGAATCTATGGAATTTTGAAAGCTTTGGGAAAACTGTAAAGATAATTAAAGGATGAAATGCTTATCACATGAAACAAAAGTATAAGGAACTGGGCTATCACTTGATAGAAGGAATTCAAGGGAATATGTAGAACAGACAGAAAAGTAAATGATTAGCTGTTTTTTTATGTTTGTTGTTTTAAACAGAAGAGGCAAGTGCAGTGTATTTGAGAACACAAGCTCTCTCCTGAGCCCGACCCAAGCTGAAATCCCTGCATCAGCATTTAATAGCTACATAATTTCAGACAAGTTACCTACTCTTTATATCTGTTTCTTCTAAAATGAGAAAATAATAAAAGATAATCCATGGAAACCCTACTTACCAAAGTACCTTGCACATTAGCTGTTAGGATTATATGATAAAACCTTATTAATTCACTATAACTTCAAATACAAAAACTAGAATAATGAGAAATTTCACTGTGACTGAGGCAGTTATCAAGCTTTCTTTCTACAAAACCTATAGGGCTTCCATATTATGAATGAAGAAGTTAGAGTTGAATTAAGTGCTATTGCAGAGGAGAAGGAAACAACCGTTTTGCACTCTTACCCTTTCCTTTTCCTTTCCAGTTGGCAGGAAAGCAAGACAAAGGGTTCACAGACAGAAACTTGATTTCTATTTGGTGAATTTAGACACAGTCCTGCTAGGCAATTCCTCAAGGGCATGGTGCAATGAAAACAATTCCTTATTTAAGGAATACAGAAAAAAATATATGTCACAGAGGCTGAGGGTAAATTTTATTTTTTCATTTAGATGTTATTTATTTATTTATTTATTGAGATGGAGTTTCACTCTTGTTGCCCAGGCTGTAGTGCAATGGCACGATCTCAGCTCACTGCAACTTCCACCTCCCAGATTCAAGTTATTTGCCCGTCTCAGCCTCCCAAGAAGCTGTGATTACAGGCATGCGCCAACATGCCTGGCTACTTTTGTATTTTTAGTAGAAACAGGGTTTCTCCATGTTGGTCAGACTGATCTCGAACTCCCAACCTCAGGTGATCTGCCCTCCTCAGCCTCCCAAAGTGCTGGGATTACAGGCGTGAGCCACTGTGCTGGGCCAGATGTTACCTTCTTAAAAGCAGTTAAAATGAAATCAGTAAATGAAACATATTTCATTGTTTGTTATCTCTATACATATACATGTTTAATGCCTCATTTAAACTTCATTCTTCATAGAAACTGAGATTGTGTTTTTATATTCACTAGTTACTAAGTACATATTAGTTTATTACTTATGATGTTGGGATACATATATAGCCATGTAACACAATGAAAATGAATAAAGCTGGATTCTTATTTCACTCCGAACATAAAAACAAATCTCAATAGATTAAAGACTCCAACATAAAAAAGAGAAAGCATAAACAACTAGAAAAAATTCTGGATAAGAGAAGAGCTTGTAAATCCCAGAGGCAATCAAAGACTAATAAAATGAACACAGTTGATTACATTAAAATTTAAAATTCTGCACAGAAAAAATAGTATAAATAATATTATAACACAGACAAAAATCAAGGACAAAGGTCTAAAATATATAAAAAGGCCTAAAATACATAAAAATCTTTTATAAATCAGTAAAACATAAAAAGGCACAAAAGCAAAAAAATGCCATTTTCAGTTAACTGTAAAGGAATTTTGAAGTTAAGTGTATATAGATTATTAATCACACTTGTAATTAAACAAATGCATATTATAATAACAATGAAAAACTATTTCTCTTCTAGCAGGTTGATACACAAATCACATTTGATAATACAGTGTGGGTTATGGAGGAAAAGGCAAGATCATGTAATATCAGAGTGATGAGTGATATATATATATATATATATATGTATACATGTATACACACGTATATATATGTATACATATATGTGTGTGTATATATATATATATACACACACACGTATACATATATATTTTTTCTGAGATAGAGCCTCACTCTGTTGCCCAGGCTGGCATGCAGTGAGTGGCACAATCTCAGACAGAGAAGTGAATCCTTAGCAGTTTTTTCTGTTTGTTGTTTTAAACAGAAGAGTCAAGTGCAGTGTATTTGAGAGCACAGGCTCTCTCCTGAGCCCCACCCAAGCTCAAATCCCTGCTTCAACACTTAATAGCTACATAATTTCAGACAAGTTACTTATTGCAGGGTGCTGCACACCCAGGAGATAACAACACATGTTGAATTAAAGAATAAATTAAAGCATGAATAAACCAACTGGATTCACCCACTTGAAAAGATGACTTCTGTAAAGAGGCACAAATCACTATCATGCACAATTGAAGTGTATTTGAGAGCAGAGGCTCTTAAACTTCTGTCTCCTGGGTTCAAGTGATTTTCTCATCTCAGCCTCCCAAGTAGCTGGGATTACATGCATGTGCCACCACACCTGGCTAATTTTTGTATTTTTTGTAGAGATGAGGTTTCACTACATTGCGCAAGCTAATCATGAACTCCTGAGCTCAATTGATCCACCCTCGTCAGTCTCCCAAAGTGCTAGGATTGCAGGCCTGAGCTACTGCAACTTTTGGAAGACACTGAAAACTCTTTGGAAGACAGTTTGTTATATTCCTCAACACTGAAAAACACACACCTAACTTCATCCAGCAATTTTACCAGTTGAATTTATCCTAGAAGGTTATATTCCTAGTTATGCACAAAGTATGAGGATATGAAGAATGCCCAGTCAGTGAGGGAAGAAACCACAGCTGCCTTGTTGACTGCATCTTGGGTATGATTAGGCAAATTGTAGAGTCCAAAAAATAATTGCTGAATGAAGGTATGAACAGCAATAAGACCTAAGTCCAGTATCAGGTTAGATAAATTTTAATATAGTCTAATATATCCATCCAGTAGAATAACAGTAGCCCAATAAAGAGTAAGATAGATGTATACCAGTTGATATGGGATGCTCCCAGTCCAAAGACAGGTAAGAAAGGCAAAATAGAGATCACACACAAACATCCTTGTGGAAGCACAGACTGTCTAAAAAGATAAACAAGAAATGAGTAACAGTAAGCAGCCTCTGGGTATGTGACTGACAAACTAAGGTTTGAGGTAAGGAGCTTTTTTCTCTTAGAAAGTTACTGTTCGAGGCTGGGCGCAGTGGCTCACGCCTGTAATCCCAGCACTTCAGGAGGCCAAGGAGGGTAAATCACGAGGTCAGGAGTTCAAGACCAGCTTGATCAACATGGTGAAGCCCTGTCTCTACTAAAAATACACAAAAGTTAGCCAGGCATGGTGGTGCATGCCTGTAATCTCAGCTACTCAGGAGGCTGAGGCAGGAGAATCACTTGAACCCTGGAGCTGGAGGTTGCAGTGAACCGAGATCTCACCACGGCACTCTAGCCTGGGCAACAAGAGGGAAACTCCGTCTCAAAAACAAAAAAAAAGAAAAAAAAGAAAAAAGAAAGTTACTGTTAGAAACTTACTTTACACATTTAAGGATTTTGTTATCTAGATTATTTTAACCATAATTTTACTTAAGTTAAAAACAACCTCAGGCTGCTCTGACTCTATGGAGTAGCCATTCTTTTGTTTCTTTACATTCTTAATAAACTTGCTTTCACTCTAAAACAAACAAACAAGAGAAATCCTCAAAAACTTTACATTGAGACACACTGGAATTCTGTGCTAGAATATCTTTCCTGCTAGGCAGCTGTGTGACACTGAGCAAGCCATTTAGAGAAAGGGCTAGATCTGGTTCAACTGCTGAATGCTTACTATGTGCCAGGCACTGTGCTGGGTACAGCTTGTTCTGTTAAACTGGTTAATGTTCAATCTTCCCAAGCAATCAGTGAGGCAGGTATTTCCATCATTATTTAACAGATAAGGGCGCTGAACCTAAAGCGATAGAACTCAAGGTCTCATCCCGCTTTGATTCCTATCTTTCCATGACCCCTTCTTTCAAAGGGCTGTAACGTACCTGGAAACAAAAGAACTGCCTCGACTACACCCCAGACTCCAAGTATACTGGGTTGCTTTACTGTCTTGACACTTATGTATCACTATTAATAATACCATGTTACTGCTACATGGCTTCAGAACTTCAGTTTTACCAGCAATTTCATGTTCCCCGCCAAACGGAGTTAATCTGGTCACGTGTGATAAGTCTGAGCTTCCAACTTCTGTTACTTTGCTTTGTACCACAGGCTTTCCTCCAGGGAGAGGAAGGCATTTCCTCCAAACTTTGCAGGTTCAGGAGACTCATCTAGGGCAGGAGTTCCCATGCTTGAGATCAAACGGGCCATTATCCCAAGGCTCCTACACTGTCTAGGTTTCTCGTTTCCATGACCCAGAGAAACTGGAAGGACCGGCGCCGGATATTCGGAACACCTGCAGCCACAGCGCCCACGCCGGGTGGTTGGGGGCGCGTTCCTCGCCGGGGTCCTGCCTGCACCTTGGGCTTCGGCAGGGGTCGGGGATCCGGGTCGTGGGGCTGGGGACCCGGGTGCGCGCTGCCGAGCGCCCGGAGCACGCACGCTTACCTGCCAGGCCAGGTCCAGATCGAAATCCCGGGCGCGCAGGAACCGCAGCAGGAAGGAGTCGGTGAGCGGCAGCGGCGCGAGCGGAACGCCGGCTTCCCGGGCCCGGCGCCGCAGCTCCGCCAGGCCCGGCTGCAGCAGCGGCGAGTGGTCCGGCAGCGCGTTGAGCTGCTGCCCCGCCAAGGGCCGGGACTGCGCCTCTGCCATGCCCGCCGCCGCCACCGCTGCCACCCCGGAGACCGGGAAAAGCGCGCGCCCCGCGCCACCCCCTGCCCCGGCCCCGCCTCCGCGGCCGCTGCCCCGGCGAACAACCACCCTGCAGCCTGGCAGGGCGGCCTCGGGCCTCGCGCACCCGGCCCGCGGCGAGCAGAGCTGCCTCTTAAAGGAAACCGCATAGTGTCCCCACGGGTGCAAACCACCTGTTTACAGCTTTAGCTTGGAACCCCCGCCTTTTCCCAGCGAGAGAGGCCACTGGTGTTCAACGCCGGGGATGTCAAAGTTAGTTGGGATGTTTTCTACCACCTGCTAGAGAACCTTGTTTTTCTTTTTCCTTCCTCCCTCTCTTTTCCTTCCATCCTTTCTTCCTTCTTGCGATCTGGGAGCTGAAAGGAACCTTAGAACGACCCTTTAATTGTCCCTGGCAGACGCGCTGCTGAGCGTCTCCCGTCTCCTTCCATCCTGTTCTAGACTGATGACCCGCCCTCCCGCTGCCCGTCCCGCACTATTTACGGCCTGCGTTCTAAAACCCGCGTTCCCCAGCGCCTCCTTAGCAGCCTCACCGCTCCTCCCCTCCTCCCGATCAGATTCTGGCACCTCCTCCTATTACTGACACAAATAAATGACTGGCACGTGCCCTGCCCTCTCCCCCACCAATATTTATATTTATATATTTTCTTAATTTATGATTTACTTATTTAGAGACAGAGTCTCACTGTCGCCCAGGCTGGAGTGCAGCAGTCTGATCAAGGCTCACAGCAGCCTCCGACTCCTGGGCTCAAGTGATCCTCCTGCCTGTGCCTCCAAAAGTGTTGGGATTACAGGCCTGAGCTGCCATAACTGCCCTCCAGATATTTTTAACACCATAAACTTACTCTGTTACACTCCACCACCACTAAACTTTAAGCATGACTAATGCTAAAATGGACAGTCCAAAGCCCTTATATGATTTTGTCTATGAGAATGAAGATGAAGCAGGGAAATAATGTGAGAACTTGAAAAGCTGTTCCATTGTCTTTTTCTTGATTTCTTCGTATTGGAACTAGCCTAGAATTGACTTGTCTTCCCAAGAGAAAATCCATGAAACCATTTCTTTCTTTCCTTTTTTTTTTTTCTTTTTTTTAACATTTTCTTTTTAAGAGACAGGGTTTCTCCATGTTGGTCAGGCTGATCTTGAACTCCCCACCTCAGGTGATCCACCCACCTCGGCTTCCCAAAGTGCTGGGATTACAGGCGTGAGCCACCACCCCCACCCCCATTTCTTATTAAATGCATACTATGCTCCAGGTAAATACTGGACTTGGAAAAAAAAAAAAACTAATTAAACCAAATCTTTGCTTTTAAGGAGCTCAGAGGGTGGAGAAAGGGACTGCCATTTCATTCATTAAAAGAAGATTGATTGCGTGGTTTCTGTGTCCAGACCCCGTTCTAGGTCCTGAGGGCACTCCTGTAACCACAACAGACACAGCTCTTGCTTTCAAGGAGTTTTCATTCTTTTGGGGGAGAGAATGGATGATCGACAAGATAAATCTGTAAATAATATGATATAAGAGATGGCAGTCGATGCTATGGGGAAGCAAAGCCAAAACGTGGGCAGTGACGTTGGAATAAACACCTGAGCGAGGTGAGTGAGCTGGCCCAGTGGTATCTGGGATTGGAAGGCTGTGGGCTTTGGCTTCTATTCTAAGGAAGATGGGAAGCATTGAAATAAATAATCCCAATCCAATCAGAAAGCAACTATACATGGGACAAAAGATCCCTAGCTTTGGCTTATATTCAGAGACAGAAGCTATTGTAATAAAGGTTTACAAGTCAGTGTGACAAGTGTACAAAACAAGTGTGGAGACAGACCGTGCTGTGAGAACACAGAGGAACACTACTCACACTGCCTAGGATTTCAGGGCTATTCTTGTGCTGGCAGTCCCTCTGAACAGCCATCTCAAAATAAACCAAAGGAGTATATTGTGCAGTGGCATATTTTTGGTTTCCTTCACTGTAGTATCCCTTTTTAGAGCTGATAAATCTATTATTTCTGCATCTGTGAAATTCTTCTAAGAAATCAACAATATTGATTGTTTGATTGATTGTCATTAAACTCAGTGAAAATGAAGCCAACATGGAGCCCAGATGGCCGTGAGAGGTGGCTCCTAAACACCCGAGAGGTGGCAGTGAGAGATGTGGACATCTGTGACTCAAGTAGAAAGCAATGCCAATCTCAGCGGTTAGTCCAGTGGTAGAAAAGATTGCACCATTAAGGGAAAGAGAGAAAAAAAGTGAAGAATTGATGGGGCAGACATATAAGGTGAACATCTTACACTAAAACTTGATTACTTTGGGAGTAATTTACACAGATCATGCCTCTGTCTTTCAACAATGTTATTTTGGATTTATACAAAAATTTTAGAATTCTTGGCATAAGTTTTCAAAAGATGTTACACAATTTTTGTTTTGACGTGTTTTCAAATGTTCTATGCACATATTTTACTCTGGGGAGCTCTTGTGTTTACCGAAAATACATCCAGGTCTCTGGTTGAAAGATTCCATAGGGGTCTCTGGAACTAATAGTATGAGGAAATAGAAACAAAACTGAAAGGAAAAGTTAGTTGACTTTTGTAGGTACCTTGCAATTTACTCTGAAATTATTTAACATCTAGTTATTTATTAACATAATAATTCATAAGTATACCAATTTATTTTACTTTCAGCTTCACAGAAAAGACCAATATTTGTCACTGTTAAAAGATAACATTTTCAAAAAAACGTAAAATTATGATGCTTATACAAATATAAAAATGAACATGTGTTAAAGATTTTATTCAACAGGTAAGGAGGAAAGTAGGCAGATGTTATTGCAAGTTCAAAGAAGTGGGAAAAAAACACACATTTACATGGAGTAAAGGATGTTGAAAGGAATGTGCAAATGGAGACAAAATTAACTTCTTTCACAGTGAAGGAGAGAGGTCAATCAAAACTCCAGGCAGGACAGAATTAGCATGTTCTCAGACAAGAATTATTTGCCATTTGCTATCAATTATCCACAGTTCATAGAATTGTAAAATAGCTTTGATAGAATGAGAATACAGTAATGCAAGAGGTGCCATCTAGAGTCTATGTAATGCATAATTTTCCATTGAAGCACAGAAATTACCCCACATCACTTGGGAAACTCTATGTAAGATTTATAAAATAATATTTACTGTGGAACATTTCAAACATATGTAAAAATAATCATAATGGATGCCAATGTACAGCCTGCTTTATTAATCAATGATATTTTGCCAATCTTGTTTCATTCACCTCCCCTACTTTTTTAATAAGCTGAAATATTTTAAAGAAATACTCACATATCATACTCTTTTACTTGTAAATACTACAAAATAAATTTTTACATCATAATACCGTTTTTTACCCTTAAAAAATTAGGAATTATTCCCCAATATTATCCAATATCCAGTCTATATTCAAAATTCCTTGATTATCTCAAAAATATCTGCATTCTTCAAATTAGGCTTCACATACAGTTCATACATTGCATTTGGTTGCTGTGCATAAGTGTCAAGGATAGCCTCCCTCTTTTTAAAATGCTATTAATTTGTCAGCATAAACAAGTCAATTTTGTTTAGGATTTACCATCTTCTGGATTTTTCTGATTACTTCTTACTGACAGAATTAGATTGTTTTTCTTTTCCCTGCATTTCTGGTAAAGAATAGTTAGATTTAGAGGTTTGGTTAGATTTAGATTCAATCTTTCTTTGGCAAGAATGTTTCATGAGGTGCATCACATGAAAAGGTATATAATATCTATGTTGTTCCCAGTGTAGGTCCTCAAAAAAGAGGAAAATGCTTTGAGAATGGACCATGCAATGCTTCCATGGTGGATCTCAAAAGATATTTCCCTGATGCTAGTGGGTGACCCAACATCAATCAGCTCACTCTCTGATCAGCCTATCTCCAATGGGAGTCTTATCGCCCTTGAAGGCAAATGTTTCCACAGCCTCAAAGTGTTTAAATTGTGCTTTTTTCCCCCTTTAAATGCACAAAGAAATGAACAGCCCCCTGCAGTAACAACCATTTACTACAACTGCTCTCAGATGCCTCCAAATTGCTTCCCTTGCCAGTGACCCGGTAGCTATTGCGCACACACTGGCCAAGTGCTTTCTCACAGAACACAGTAACCCCTAGTACCCACTAAAGCCAAGAAGATCATGGAACTCAATATGAATTAAAGACTTAAATGTAAAACCCCAAACCATAAAAACCCTAGAAGAAAACCTAGGCAATACCATTCAGCACATAGGCATGGGCAAAGACTTCCTGACTAAAACACAAAAAGCAATTGCAACAAAAGCCAAACTGACAAATGGAATCTAACTGAACTAAAGAGCTTCTGTGCAGCAGAAAACAAACAAACAGAAACTATCATCAGAGTGAACAGGCAACCTACAGAAGAGGAGAAAATTTTTGCAATCTACTCATCTGACAAAGGTCTAATATCCCGAATCTGCAAAGAACTTAAACAAATTTACAAGAAAAAAACAAACAACCCCATCAAAATGTGGGCAAAGGATATGAGCAGACACTTCTCCAAAGAAGACATTGATGTGTCAATAAACATGAAAAAAAAAAAACATGATCATCATCACTGATCATTAGAGAAATGAAAATCAAAACCACAATAAGATACCATCTCATGCCAGTCAGGATGGTGATTATTAAAAAGTCAAGAAACAATAGATGCTGATGAGGCTGTGAAGAAATAGGAATACTCTTACACAGTTAGCGAGATTGTATATTAGTTCAACCATTGTGGAAGACAGGGTGGTGATTTCTCAAGGATCTAGAACCAGAAATACCATTTGACCCAGCAATCCCATTACTAGGTGTATACCCAAAGGAATATAAATCATTCTACTATAAAGACACATGTACATATATTTACTGTAGCACTATTTACAATAGCAAAGACATGAAACCAACCCAAATGCCCATCAATGATAGACTGAATAAAGAAAATGTGGTATATATACACCATGGAATGTTATGCAGCCATAAAAAAGAATGAAATCATGTCCTTTGCAGGGACATGGATGAAGCTGGAAGCCATCATCCCTAGCAGACTAACACAGGAACAGAAAACCAAACACTCTACCTTCTTACTCATAAGTGGGAGTTGAGCAATGAGAATACATGGACACAGGGAGGGAAACAACATATACCAGGGCCTTTTGAGGGGTTGGGGGCAAGGGGAAGGAGAGCATTAGGACAAATATCGAATGTATGTGGAGCTTAAAACCTTGAGGTCGGGTTGACAGATGAAGCAAACCACCATGGACCATGTATACCTATGTAACAAACCTGCACACTCTGCATATGTATCGCAGAAATTAAAGTAAACAAACGAACAAACAAACAACAGCTCCCCCGCAAAAAACATGCTATGTAAAAAAAAAAAAAAAAGAAAATATCAACTGTTGAAGGCATAAGATTTGATGACTAAAAACTTTAGATAGCTGTCCAGGTACAGTGGCTCATGCTTGTAATCG
>CAUYQU010057602.1:0-22537 GCA_963574635.1 Cheracebus regulus
AGATCGGTTCACAGGTGAATTCTACCAGACATACAAAGAGGAGCTGGTACCATTCCTTCTGAAACTATTCCAAACAATACAAAAAGAGGGAATCCTTCCCAAATTATTTTATGAGACCAACATCATCCTGATACCAAAACCCGGCAGAGACTCAACAAAAAAAGAAAACTTCAGGCCAATATCCATGATGAAGGTCGATGCAAAAATCTTCAATAAAATACTGGCAAACTGACAACAACAGTACATCAAAAAGCTTATTCAACACGATCAAGTAGGCTTCATCCCGGGGATGCAAGGCTGGTTCAACATACGCAAGTCCATAAACGTAATCCACCACATAAACAGAACCAAAGACGAAAACCATGTGATTATCTCAATAAATGCAGAGAAGGTCTTCGACAAAATTCAGCAGCCCTTTATGCTAAAAACTCTGAAACCACATTGTCATGTGTGTACCTATGCAACAATCCTGAATGATCAGCACATGTACCCCAGAACCTAAAGTGCAATAAAAAATATATATAAATATATATATACATTTGGAAAAAACAATAAAAAATAACAATACCACATTAAAAAAAAACAAATTTAAAACTACTATATAAAAGCCATTTACATTGTATTTGCATTGTATTATAAGTAATCTAAAGATGATTTGAAGTACACAGGAGGATGTATGTAGGTTATATGCAACTACTACAGCATTTTATATAAGGACTTAAGCATCCATAGATTTTGGTATCTGTGTGGGTCCTGGAATCAATTCCTCATGGATATTGAGGAATGACAGTATAAAAGTAAGCTCTAGGCCGGTCGCTGGGTCTCACACCTGTAATCCCAACACTTTGGGAGGTAGAGGAGGGTAGATCACGAGGTCAGTAGTTCGAGTCCAGCCTGACCAACATGGTGAAACCCCATCTCTACTAAAAATACAAAAATTAGCTGCGCTTGGTGGCACGCACCTATAATCCCAGCTACTCAGAAGACTGAGGAGGAGAATTGCTTGAAGCCAGGAGGCAGAGGTTGCAGTGAGCCGAGATCATCCCACTGCACTCCAGCCTGAGCGTCTCAAAAAAAAAAAAAAAAAAAAAAAGGAAAACTCTACGCCTGTAATCTCAGCACTTTGGGAGGCCGAGGCAGGCAGATCTCGAGGTTAAGAGATGAAGACCATCCTAGCCAACATGGTGAAATCCTGTCTCTACCCAAAATAAAAAAATTAGCATGGTGGCTTGCACCTGTAGTCCCAGCTACTCCAGAGGCTGAGGCAGGAGAATCGCTTGAACCAGGGAGGTTCAAGTGAGCCAAGAGACAGCCACTGTACTCCAGCCTGGGTGACAGATGGAGAGTCCATCTCAAAAAAAAAAAAAAAAAAAAAGCTCTAGGCCAGGCGGGGTGGTTCACGCCTGTAATCCAAGTATTTTGGGAGGCCGAGGCAGGTGGATTGCCTGAGCTCAGGAGTTCGAGACCAGCCTGGGCAACATGATGAAACCCCATCTCTACTAAAAATACAAAAAATTAGATAGGTGTGTTGGCACACACCTGTAATCCCAGCTACTCAGGAGACTGAGGCTGAGGTAGGAGAATCGCTTGAACTCAGGAGGCAGAGATTTCAGTGAGCCAAGATCAAGCCACTGCACTCCAGCCTGGGTGACAGAGCAGGACTCTGTCTCAAAAATAATAATAATAAAATTAAAATTAAAATAAAGATAAGATCTAATGTAGTCATATATAATCAGCAAAATGAAAATTAAAAGAATGAGGTACCATTTTCCCCCATTAAATTGGTGAAAATGGGCCAGGCACAGTGGCTCATGCCTGTAATCCCAGCACTTTGGGAGGCTGAGGAGGGTGGATTACCTGAGCTCAGGAGTTTGAGACCAGCCTGAGCAACACGATGAAAACTGGTCTCTGCTAAAATACAAAAAACTAGCCCGGCATGTCGGCATGGGCCTGTAATCCCAGCTACTTGGGAGGCTGAGACAGGAGAATCACTTGAACCTGGGAGGCAGAGGTTGCAGTGAGCCGAGATCACGCCACTGTGCTCCAGCCTGGGTGACAGAGAGAGACTTTGTCTCAAAAATAAATAAATAAATAAAATAAAAAATAAATTGGTGAAAATGAAAAGGATTGCTAATGTACAAGGTTGAGGAAGGTATGAAGATGTATGCTCTTATGTACTTTTGGTAGAAATACCAGTTGATAAAGGCTTTTTGGTGAGCAATTCTAAATGATAATTAAAATATAAAGTATACATACTCTTTAACCCAGCAATTTTACATCTAGGAATCTACCACACTGGAACGGTCACACATATGTACAAAAGCATATGTGCAAGGATGTTTATCACATCATTGTTGGTAATAACAAATAACTGAGGTTGGGCACGGTGGCTCATGCCTGTAATCCCAGCACTTTGGGAGGCCCAGGTGGACAAATCACCTGAGGTCAGGAGTTCCAGACCAGCCTGGTCAACATGGTGAAACCCCATCTCTACTAAAAATACAAAAATTAGCTGGGCGTGGTGGCCAGCGCCTGTAATCCCAGCTACTCAGGAGGCTGAGGCTGGAGAATCGCTTGAACCTGGGAGGTGGAGGTTGCAGTGAGACGAGATCATGCCACTGCACTCCAGCCTCAGCAACAAGAGCAAAAACTCCGTCTAAAAAATAAATAAATAAATACATAACTGAAAATATCTCAACTATCAGTCCAAGTGGTAATGGTTAAATAATGGCAGGGCATTGTGGCTCACGCCTGTAATCCCAGCACTTTGGGGGATGGAGGTGGGCGAATCCCCTGAGGTTGAGAGTTCGAGACCAGCCTGACCAACATGGCAAAACCCTGTCTCTACTAAAAATTCAAAATTAGCCAGGTATGGTGGCACACGCCTGTAATTCCAGCTACTTGGGAGGCTGAGGCAGGAAAATCTCTTGAACCCAGGAGGCAGAGGTTGCAGTGAGCCAAGATCATGCCATTGCACTCCAGCCTGGGAGACAAGAGTGAAATTCCCCCTCAAAAAATAAATAAATAAATAAAGTATGGTACATTCATACTATGAAATGCCGCACAGCCTGTGTAAAAAATGAGTTCAACATGAACAGAGTTCCAAGGCACATTGTTCAATTAAAATAATTTCAGACTAACAAAAAGAAAGAAAAAATAAAAAACGAAAAAAGAAAATAATAATAATTTCAGACTAACCTATATAGTGTGATTTTATAAATATGATACTCCTTAATTTCCCCAGCATTACCCATCTTACACAAATAAATTATTATTCATCCGTACACAAATGAATACCTGCTACTGCTACACATCGTGGAAAATCTTGGCACATGCTCCAGAATGACTCCTCCTAGAGCATGCTGCATTGAATTGCCCACATGACAAGCTCTGTCATTAATCAATGCCTGCAAATTGAAGGGTCTGTCTCTGAGACTTCTGACTTTAATATCTTTGTTTTCTCTGAACACACTCTGTTAATACATATGTATGTCTTTCTTGTCTAGCCCATTTCTCACAGGCCCACTGACATATTATTTCAGCTCTTCTGAAAGATGACTGCTTTATCTTTTTGAGATACCAGTGCTCTCTACCAAGACTTGCAGGTATGCTCCATGGCCTATGTTTTACCTTAGCCCCTTTCTTTTCTTTTTCCTTCCACAGGACTACCAAGTCCAAATTCTTAGATCATCTTATATATTCCTTCCAATTTTAGTAAAAATGTGTGTGTGTGTGTGTGTGTGTGTGTGTGTGCAAAATGCTCAATAAAATATCTGAAGGGTAACTCATATTATTTATTATCAACAGTTAGTTACTTCTGATTTAAAAAATGGGATTAGTGGGTGAATGAAAGTGAGAGTTTCACTTTTTACCCTGTAAACTTCTATATATAAACTTACATTTTTTTTTTTAATTTTATTTTTGAAACAGAGTCCTGCTCTGTCGCCCAGGCTGGAGTGCAGTGGCTTAATCTTGGCTCACTGCAACCTCTGCCTCCTGAGTTCAAGCAATTCTCCTACCTCAGCCTCAGCCTCCTGAGTAGCTGGGATTACAGGCATGTGCCACCAGGCCTGGCTAATTTTTGTATTTTTAGTAGAGAAGGAGTTTCACCATGTTGGCCAGGCTGGTCTCAAACTCCTGGCCTCATGTGATCTGCCAGTCTCAGCCTCCCAAATTGCTGGGATTATAGGCATGAGTCACTGTGACCGGCCTAAACTTCTGTATTATTAGATTTAAAATAAGCATTCACTCATATAAATAATACATAATATTATATTTATAATAAAATAAGCAGCCAGGCACGGTGGCTCACCCCTGTAATTCCAGTGCTTTGGGAAGTCGAGGCAGGTGGATCACCTGAGGTCAGGAATTTGAGACCAGCCTGACCAACATGGTGAAACCCCGGTTCTATTAAAAATACAAAAGTAGCCGGGCATGGTGGCGGGTGCTTGTAGTCCCAGCTACTCGGGAGGCTGAGGCAGGAGAATCACTTGGACCTGGGAGGCAGAGGCTGCAGTGAGCTGAGATGGCACCACTGCACTCCAGCCTGGCGACAGAGTTAGACTCCATCTCAAAAAAAAAAACT
Organism: Cheracebus regulus; assembly: GCA_963574635.1. Taxonomy (NCBI): domain Eukaryota; kingdom Metazoa; phylum Chordata; class Mammalia; order Primates; family Pitheciidae; genus Cheracebus; species Cheracebus regulus. The sequence goes on from CAUYQU010057602.1 coordinate 4,586, forward strand.
GCCAAACAGGCCAGGGGTTATGGCTCATGCCTATAATCTCAGCACTTTGGGAGGCTGAGGCTGGAGGATCACTTGAGCCCAGGGGTTTGAGGCCAGCATGGACAACATAGTGAAACCCCATCTCTGCAAAATATACAAAAATTAGACAGGTATGGTTGTGCGTGCCTGTAGTCCCAGCTACTAGGGAGGGTGAGTGGGAGAATCACTTGAGCCTGGGAGGTCGAGGCTCCAATGAGCCGTGATTGCACCACTGCAGTTCAGCCTGGGTGATCCTGTCTCAAAATGAAATAAAATAAAACCCACCAAACAACTTACCCGCAATTGTAAATAGGATTAGGACTCCGCTACTTTTGACTTCAGGCAAGTCTTCCTCTAAAAAGCCTTTGTTCTACCCTCTGGACGTCTCCACAGAAATGCCTATATTACTTTAGATAAATGTTGCAAGCAACAGAACATCCTGACTCAAAACACATAAGCAATAAGGGTTTATTAGTCCCCATAACAAGGAGTCTAGAGATAAGCAAGTTCTGGGGTTAGTTAATAAATAATTCTGTCAACACTGTCAAGGACACATGGTCTTCCCACCTCTCCCTTCTGCTGGCTTTGCCCTCCGGTTACCTCTTCACAGGGCTGCAGGATAGCTACCAGCATCTGGGTATCACACCCAAAAATGACATGTTCAGAGGAGGAAAGAGGGGCATCTAGTACTCTTGTCTTTTTCTTAGGAGCCAGGAAACCTTTCCCAGGAACTTCCAGTAGACTTCCCCTAGCATATCATTTGCCAGATTTTGGATAGTTGTCCATTCTTAAGCCAGGTGCTCCTGTTAAGAGGTGGACAGGAAAGAGTGAATACAGGATAGAAGCTCCACACTATTTGCCACAGTATCCTGGGACCTCTTGATCTCATCCTGTTCCAAATCGTACTCCTCGTTCATCCTTCATGCTGGATCTGATCTCCCTCGTGCATTTCTTATTTCAGGAAACGGTATGATTACCCTGTCCAGGTGCCCAAGTCAGAAACCAGCAAGTGATTATGATAGTTCTCCTTTCCCCTCCTTTCTTTTCTTCTTCTTCTTTTTTTTTTTTTTTTTTTTTTTAGATTGAGTATAACTCTGTTGTCCAGGCTGGAAAGCAAGATTGCAGTGGCGGAATCCTGGCTCTCTGAAACCTCCATCTCCTGGGTTCAAGCAATTCTCCTGCATCAGCCTCCCGAGTAGCTGGGATTACAGGCATGTGCCACCACGCCTGGTTAACTTTTTTGTATTTTTAGTAGAGACGGTGTTTCACTATATTGGCCGGGCTGGTCTTGAACTCCTGATCTTGTGATCCGCCCACCTCAGCCTCTCAAAGTGCTGGGATTACAGGCATGAGCCACCGCGGCTGGCCCTCTCCTCCCTTCTTAATCTGTTAGAAATTCTTGTCAATTACACCTTCTTCATCACTCTTGATTTTCTCTCTTTTTCTTCATCCTGTGGCTGCTGCTTTTTTGCCTCATTCCATATTATCCCCCACCAAAACCATCTTATTAGTATCTTTTTAAAAACATATAGTTTTCTAATTATAAAGTTGTCACATATCTATTATATAAATGTCGGAGAAATCCAGAAAATATAAAATTTTTACAATAACACTGCTCAGAGGCAATGATTGTGGACATTTTTGTGTATTTCCTTCTTTGCTTTCTTCTATTCATGAATCTATATATATAGATAAATAGATATTACTTTATCGTATAAATTGAGATTAAACCCTTTTATAGTATTTTTATTAACAAAATAGTATGAATTTTTCTTTGTATCCATAAATATTCTTCTAGGTTATCATTTTAAGATCTGCATTATATTTTACTGTATGAAGGTGTTGTAGTTAAACGCTGATTGCTGGATTAGGTTTTTTCCAATTTTTTATATCATAAATAATACCTACAATAAACATCTTGGTAGGTAAATCTCTTGTACACATTTTTAAGGGTTTCCCTAGAATAAATAAATTACCAGCAGAGAAACTGCTAGCCCAAAGCATATGTGCATTTTTCCCCATTCATTTTTATTAAGAAATGTTTTAAGCAATCCTAACAGTCTCTACTGGATATGATAGTAAATACCTATATACCCAACATGCAGCTTGTTAGACCTTAACATTTTGCCATATTTGCTTTAGATCTATTTCTTTAATGAAATAAAGTATTAAGACACATTGAAACAGCCTATCTAGCCTTCCCAGAGCCTCTCTTTCCCTGTAGGAATCATATCCTCAATTTGGTGTTTCTCAGACCCATGCAGGGTTTTTAACTTTTGCTATATATAATATATGTATATGCATATGCATGTATAAATAATATATAGTACTGTTCTTCTTGTCTTTAAACTTCGTACTGCACATATTCTCCTGTGATTTGCTCTTTTTCTTTCTTTCTTTCTTTTTTTTTTTTACACGGAGTCTCACTTTGTCACCAGGCTGGAGTGCAGTGGCATGATCTCGGCTCACTGCAACCTCTGCCTCCCGGGTTCAAGCGATTCTCCTGCCTCAGCCCCCAGGGTAGCTGGGACTACAGGTGCGCACCACCACGCCCAGCTAATTTTTTGTATTTTAGTAGAGACGGGGTTTCACCATGTTAGCCAGGATGGTCTCTATCTCCTGACCTCATGATCTGCCCGCCTTGGCCTCCCAAACTGCTGGGATTACAGGCATGAGCCACTGTGCCCAGCTGATTTGCTCTTTTTCTACAGCATTACACTTTTAAGGCTTACAGATTTACACATGTAGCTCTAGTTCATTTATTTTCATAGCTGTGTGGTGTTCATAATATGACTATGCCATCAAATTTTAATTTTCTTCTTGGTGCACATTTATATTGTTTCCATTTTTTCACTATTATAAGCTTTCTTGTAAATGTCTTCCTGTGTATATGACCAAGAGTTTCTGCCTGGGGTGGAGTTGCTGGGGGATGGAGTATGTGCACTGTCAGTTTACCGGATATTGCCAAACTGGTAGTACCCTCCTTATTCTCCAAGGCCATAAGAGGTTTTTTTGATTTACATCATCATCACATGTTTTGGCCAGTGTTGCTCTACACCACCTCCAAATCTGACAGTGCATGAGTGCACCCATGTCTCTAAATTCCTATCACCGCTACGTATTATCAGTTTTTCAACTTTGCTAATTTCATTTTATTTATTTTTTAATTTTTTTGAAATAGAGTCTCACTCTGTCATCCAGGCTGGAGTGCAATGGAATGATCTCAGCTCCCTGCAACCTCTGCCTCCCGGGTTCAAGCAATTCTCCTGCCTCAGCCTCCCGAGTAGCTGAGATTATAGGCCAGTGCCACCATGCCAGGCTAATTTTTGTATTTTTAGTAGAGACAGAGTTTTGCCATATTGCCCAGGCTGGTCTCAAACTCCTGAGTTTACGTGATCAGCCTGTCTCGGCCGCCCAAAGTGCTGGGATTACAGGTGTGAGCCCCTGTGCCTGGCCCAACTTGGCTAATTTTTGTTTGTTTGTTTATTTGTTTTTTGAGATGGAGTCTCACTCTGTTGCCCAGGCTGGAGTGTAGTGGCACGATCTCTGCTTACTGCAACCTCCACCTCCCAGGTTGAAGTGAGTCTCTTGCCTCAGCCTCCCAAGTAGCTGGGACTACAGGCTCATGCCACCACCCCTGACTAATTTTTTGTATTTTTAGTAGAGACAGGGTTTTACCGTGTTAGCCAGCATGGTCTCGATCTACTGACCTCGTGATCCACCCGCCTCAGCCTCCCAAAGTGCTGGGATTAAAGGCGTGAGCCACTGCGCCCGGCCAACTTTGCTAATTTTATTGTCAAAAAAGAAAAGGATATTTGTTGATAACGTTTAAGAACACTTGTATTCTTTCTTTTTTCTCATTACAAAATAACACACATTATTTTAGAAAATTTGAAAGTATAGACAAGTGAGAAAAGAAAGGAGAATCCCCTTGAATCTCATCACTCAAATATAATACTAGATAATATCTAGCATTCACAAAAATGATATATGAGGTGATAGATATGTTAATTAGCATGCTTTAATCATTCCACAATGTTTATACATATCAATACAATGTTATACGGCACAAATATATACAATTTGTTATTTGGTTTTTTGTGGGGTTTTTTATTTTGAGATGGACTCTGTCACCCAGGCTGGAGTACAGTGTTGCGATCTCGGTTCCCTGCAACCCCCACCTCCCAGGTTCGAGTGATTCTCCTGCCTCAGCCTCCCGAGTAGCTGGGATTACAGGTGCCCGCCACCACTCCCAGCTAATTTTTGTATTTTTAGTAGAGACAGGGTTTTACCATGTTGGCCAGGTTAATCTAGAACTCCTGACCTCAAGGGATCTGCCCACCTCAGCCTCCCAAAGTACTGGGTTTGAGGTTTTCTTTCTTGAGACGGTCTTCCTCTTTCGCCCCGGCTGGAGTATGGTGGCACAATCATGGCTCATGCAAGGTTTGACTTCCTGGGCTCAAGTGATCCTCCCACCTGAGCCTCCCAAACTAGCTGGGTCCACAGGTGCATGCCACCACACTCGCCTAATTTTTAAAAAAATTTTAAAAAGTTTTTTATAGAGACAGGGTCTTCCTATGTTACCCACCACGCTCAGCTCAATTTGTCAATTTAAATAAATAAAATTCTGTCTTAATTTGAATGATTCATGTAGATTACAGTTAAAACCGACAATGAAAGAGACTTTAACAAATTGAATTCTTACTCCATAACTAGAGCTGCTTCAAATACCTAATATTTCCATAAATAGGATTCATAAATAGGTGTGTAATATATATGATATGTACACGTAATGACAAATATCCATATATATATTTTGTCTTTACAAAAATGTATCTAGTCTTTTATAAAATGTTTTTTTTTTCACCTAACAAATAAGCAACAATCATCTTCTCATGTTATTTGTATTCAGGACTAGAGGGTGTTATTTAAAGACTTCCATATTCATATCCATCTGTCTCCCCACTCACCGTCCATAAACCAAGGACCAGGTTGAGCCCAGCAACAAGTCCTAGAGGAACTGGCTTCCTGCTGGTTGTATATTGTGTTGCAACTGACCCAGCCCCACATGCTCATTACTAAGGTATGCCAACTGCCACCCCTGCCTTAGGGCCTTCTGCTGGGGAATTCCCATCTTACCTGCCTGTTGGACAGCGTAACATGCAACTCCTTTTAGCTATAGGGCTCTCCTGTGCCCTCACCCTATACTCCTTCAGGTTTTCTCCCTACTGCAACCCTCCAATTTAAACATATTACCTGCAACCTCAACCTCTTGCCTTACTCTCTCCTTTCACGACGTCAAACTCTCCAGAGCCTGATCCATAGGAAGTTTGGTATTCCATCCTCTTATGTCGCCTAGCCCATGTGTACATCTGATTAGATGAAATATATTGGATCTGATCCAGCTTCCATGCAGGAAAGAGTCTATATAGACGGATCTCATTGCTCACCTAGACTACTGCAATAGTTCTTAGTCCCGCTAGTATTGCCATTCTTTCCACTTCGCCGCTTCTCTCTACAAATTCATCCACATAGCTATAAGTGAGCTTCCTAAAATTCTATCCTGATGATGCAATTTCCCTGCACAAAATACTTGTGTGTCACCTGACCTACAGGATCAAGCCCAAGTCCCTGCTTTAAGGCCCTCTGGGATCTCTAGCCATCCTTCGTACAACTTCTACACCTTCGCTCTGTATACTCTAGCAATTCTGAGTTGTTCTTTGTCCTTCTGACACTATTTCATACCTATCTGCCTTTGCATATGCTTCCCTTTCTGTCTAGAATATCCTTTCCTCTTTCTCTGACTGGAAAACTCCTATTCATTATTCAGTTCTATTCCAAGGATAGTCCCACAAACTCAAAGCACCACCCCACATACTCTTTATTCATTATTAATACAAAGAGGGTCAGGTGTGGTAGCTCATGCCTGTAATTCCAGCACTTTGGGAGGCTGAGGTGGGTGGATCACTTGGGGTCAGTAGTTCAAAGCCAGCCAGGCCAACATGGCAAAATCCTGTCTCTACTAAAAATACAAAAATTAGCTGGGCATGGTGGCAAGCATCCGTAATCCCAGCTACTCGAGAGGCTGAGGTGGGAGAATTGCTTGAACTCAGGAGACGGAGGCTGCAGTGAGCTGAGATCATGTCACTGCACTCCAGCCTGGGTGACAGAGCAAGACTCAGTCTCAATAAAAATAATAATAATAGGCTGGGCACGGTGGCTCACGCCTGTAATCCCAGCATTTTGGGAGGCCCAGGCGGGCAGATCACCTGAGGTCAGAAGTTCGAGACCAGCCTGACCAACATTGGGAAACCCCATCTCTACTAAAAATACAAAATGAATCCCAGCTACTTGGTAGGCTAACGCAGGAGAATCACATAAGCCCGGGAGGCAGAGGTTGCGGTGAACCGAGATCACCCCATTACACTCCAGCCTGGGCAACAGGTGCGAAACTCCATCTCAAAATAATAATAATAATAAAATTACTAATACAAACAATTAAAAACAAAAACCACATGATCATCTCAATAGATGCAAAAAAATCACTTGATAAAATTCAGCATCCCTTTATGATAAAAATCCTCAACAAACTAGTCGTATAAGGAACATAACTCAAAATAATAAAAGCCATATATGACAGACTAACAGCCAACATCATACTGAATGGGGAAAAGCTGAAAGCATTCCCTCTGAGAATAGGAACAAGACAAGGATGCTCACTTTCACCACTGTTATTCAGCATAGTACTGGAAGTCCTAGCCAGAGCAGTCAGGCAAGATAAAGGGCATCCAAATTGGAAAAGAAAGTCGGGTGCGGTGGCTCACACCTGTAATCTCAGCACTTTGGGAGGCTGAGGTGGGTGGATCACCTGAGGTCAGGATTTCAAGACCAGCCTGGCCAACATGGTGAAACCCTGCCTCTACTAAAAATACAAAAAAAAAAAAAATTAGCCAGGCATGGTGGTGGCTCATGCCTGTAATCCCAGCTACTCAGGAGGCTGAAGCAGGAGAATTGCTTGAAGGTGAAAGATCTCAAGGAGAACTGCAAAATACTGCTGAAAGAAATTGTAGATGACACAAACAAATGGAAATACATCCCATGCTCATGAATTAGAAGAATCAATATCGCCGGGTGAGGTGCCTCATGCCTGTAATTCTTGCATTTTGGAAGGCTGAAGAGGGTGGATCACAAGGTCAGGAGTTCAAGACTAGCCTGGCCACTATGGTGAAACCCTGCTTCTACTGAAAAAAAAAAAAAAAAATTAGCCAGGCATGGTGGTGGCTCATGCCTGTAATCCCAGCTATTGGGAGGCTGAGACAGGAGAATTACTTGAACCTGGGAGGTGGAGGTTGCAGTGAGCTGAGATTGTGCCCCTGCACTCCAGCACGGACAACAGAGCAAGACTCCATCTCAAAAAAAAAAAAAAAAAATCAGTATCATGCAAATGACCATACTGCCCAAAGCAATCTATAAACTCACTGCAATACCTATCAAAATGCCAACAACATTTTTTCACAGAATTAGAGAAAACGATCCTGAAATTTTCATATAGAACCAAAAAAGAGCCCAAATAGCTAAAGCAATCCTAAGCAAAAATTAAAAAATCTGAAGGCATCACATTACCACACTTCAAATTATACTGGTATATCAATGGTACAGGTATGAAAGTAGACACACAGATCAATGGAATAGAATGGCAAACCCAGAGATAATGCAAAATACTTACAACCAACTGACCTTGCATACAAAAACATCAACTGGGGAAAGGACACCCTATTCAATAAATAGTGTTGGGAAAACTGGATCCCACATGTAGAAGAATGAAACTAGATTCATTTCTCTCACCATATACAAAAATCAACTCAAGATGAATTAAAGACTTAAACGTAAGACCCTAAGCCATAAAAATTCTAGAAGAAAACCTAAGAAAGCTTTTCTGGACATTGGCCTAGGCAAAGAATTCATGACTAAGACTCCAAAAGCAAATGCAACAAAACAAAAATAAACAAATGGGACATAATTAAATTTAAAAGCTTATGCACAGCAAAAGCAACAATCGCCAGAGTAAACAGACAACCCACAGAATGGAAGAAAATATTTGCAAACTATGCATTCAACAAAAGACTAATATCCAAAATCCACACGAAACTCAAACAAATCAACAGGAAAAAAACAAATAATCTTATTAAAAAGTGAGGAAATTCCTATGTTCAAATCCCCCCCCCAAAAAAGTGAGCAAATTATATGAATAAATATTTCTCAAAAGCAGATACACAAATGCCCAACAAGCATGAAAAAACGCTCAACATCACTAATCATCAGGGAAATGCAAATTAAAACCACAATGACATGTCATCTTACCCCAGCCAGAATGGCCATTATTAAAAAGTAAAGGCTGGGCATTTTGGGAGGCCGAGGTGGGCAGATCACCTGAGGTTGGGAGTTCAAGACCAGCCTGGCCAAAATGGTGAAACCCCACCTCTACTAAAAATACAAAAATTAGCCAGGCATGGTGGCAGGCACCTGTAATTTCAGCTACGTGGGAAGCTGAAGCATGGGAATTGCTTGAACTGGGGAAGTGGAGATTGCAGTGAGCTGAGATGGCACCACTGTGCTCCAGCCTGGGCGACAGAGCAACACTCTGTCTCAAAAATAAATAAATAAAATAAAATAAGTAAAAAAAATAGATATTGGTATGGAGGTGATAAAAAGGTAACACTGCTGGGGGAATGTAAATTGGTGCAAACTTTAAGGAAAGCAGTATGGAGATTCTTTAAAGAACGAAAAATAGATCTACCATTTGATCTAGCAATCCCACTACTGGGTATCTACCCAAAGGAAAAGAAGTCATTATATCAAAAAGACACCTACACGCATATATTTATTACAGCACAATTCACAATTGCAAAGATATGGAACAAAACTAAGTGCCTATCAACTGATAAGTGGATAAAGAAAACGTGATATATATATACACCATGGAATACTACTCAGCTATAAAAAAGAACAAAGTAATGTATTTTGCAGCAACTTGGATGGAACTGGAGAACATTATTCTTTTTAAAAAAAATTTTTTTTTTTTATAGACGAGGTTTCACCATGTTGCCCAGGCTGGTCTCGAACTCCTGAGCTCAGGCAATCTGCCAGCCTCGGCCTCTCAAAGTGCTAGGATTACAGGTGTGAGCCACCGAGCTCAGCCTGGAGAACACTATTCTAAGTGAAGCAACTCAGGAATGGAAAACAAAATACCACATGTTATCACTTTTTTTTGAGACAAGTCTCATTCTCTTGACGAGGCTGGAGTGCAATAATGCAATCTTGGCTCACTGGAACTTCTGCCTCCCGGATTCAAGCGATCCTCCTGCATTCAAGCCATCCTCCTGCCTCAGTCTCCCAAGTAGCTGGGAGTACAAGTGCGCACCACCACACCCAGCTAATTTTGTATTTTTAGTAGAGATAGGGTTTTGCCATGTTGGCCAGACTGGTCTCGAACTCCTGACCTCAGGTGATCCACCTGCCTCGGCCTCCCAAAGTGCTGGGATTATAGGTGTGAGCCACCACGCCTGGCTTCATGTTCTCACTTGTAAGTGGGAATTAAGCTATGGGTACACAAAGACATGCAGAGTGGTATAATGGACATTGGAGACTCAGAATGGGGGAGGATGGGAAGGGGGAGAGATGTAAAAACTACATATTGGAAAGAATGTATATTACTCAGGTGACGGGTGCACTAAATTGCAGACTTCGCCATTATAGCATTCATCCATGTAACCCAAAACCACTAGTACCCCTAAAGCTATTGAAAGAGAAAAGAAAATTTCTCATCACCATTAACGGAAGAAACAAATAACATATGCCCCCTGGTACAGTGTACTGAGAATCACACATTCTGGTGGTATTCTTGCCAAAAATATTTCACCTGAATCTAATCCCAAGGGAACAATCAAACAAATACACATTGAAAGATGTCTGCAAAACTGCCCTGAACTCTTAAACATGGCAATGTCCAGCAAGACTGAAACAAAATAAAAGGCTTGGCAACAGCTCCAAATTTAAAGACGCTAAAAAAGTATGACAACTAAATGCAATGTGTGATCCTTGATTCAATCCTGGATCAAAAGAAAAAAAACACCTATAAATAATATTATTAAGAAACTTAGTGAAATTTGAATATGGATCACATATTAGATAATAATATGGGGTCCATGTTAAATTTCCTGAGTGTGGTCATTGTACTGTGGTTATGGAAGAGAATGTACCTGTGCTTTGGAGATATGTGCTGAAGGGCTAAATTGTTGTTATATCTGCAAGAATCTCACAATGTTTCAGCAAAAAGAAACAAGCAAATAAAGAAATATGTGTGTTTGTTTATCAAAATAGAGAGATAAAGCAAATGTGGTGAATGTTAACAATCGATGAACTATAGGTGAAGGATAAACAGATGCTCATTGTTCCATTCTTGCAGCTTTTATGTAGTTTTGATATTTTTCAAAACACAAATTTGGACACATTAAATAATGGGTAATAAAAACAAAAAGATTTTTCCCAGTCATGTTTTCTGTTAAGCCTTCCATGACATACCCCTACTGGCCCTGGACCCCAAACACTCACCTAAAACAATGAATCATACCCTCTCTTCCGGACTCTTCTAAGATTATCTATCTCTCTGACCAAACTATAAGCTCTTGGAAATCAGGGCCTGTGTTGTGATGGATCTACACTGCTAGGACTGTACCTGACACAGATTGGATGCTCAGTTGATCCTCTTTTTAAATTAATCCAGCTGAGTCTCGAAGCTTGGATAGAGTTCAGGAAACATAGAGGAGTCAGGTTTGTCAAGAGAGAGGAATGGCATGAGCAAAGGTAAGGAAACAGAAACGTACATTTTGTATTTACCAAAAGCACTTGATTTGTTTGGTCAGAACTGAGGATTTGTATAGGTGAAAATGCTTAACACACAATAGATTCTTAATAAAAATCTGACAAATAAATGAATGAATAAGATTTGAAAGGCAGGCTTAGATCAGATTAGAAAGGGCTTTGACTACTGAATTGAGAAATCTGAACATTAACTAGTTGTTAACATCTAGGGTGTTTTCCCAGCGTTAAAGAGAGTATGTTCTTAGGCAAGTCCCTCATACATTTTCTTCACTAAGTAACAAGGAAAATTGCCTGCATGAGTGTGTTTTAAAATAAAAAAATAAGGGAAAGTAGAGACAAGTGGGATCTGAAAGTGACCCATTTCCGAACTCAAGGGGAGAAAATGTTATCTATCCAGGAAAAACTCCATACTGGAATTTTAAAACATCCAACATCCCTCAGATTAATGGATATCACAGAATACGAAAGAATAAATAAGGCCTGGTGAGGTGGCTCACGTCTGTAATCCCAGCACTTTGGGAGACTGAGGAGGGTGGATCACGAGGTCAGGAGTTCAAGACCAGCCTGGCCAAGATGGTGAAACCTCGTCTCTACTAAAAATACAAAAATTGGCTGGGCATGGTGGCAGGCTCCTGTAATCCCAGCTACTCGGGAGGCTGAGGCAGAGAATTGCTTGAACCCAAGAGGTGGAGGTTGCAGGGAGCCAAGATCATTCCACTGCACTCCAGCCTGAGTGACAGAGTGAGACTCTGTCTCAAAAGATACATAAATAAATAAACCTATTTAATATGGGTCATGCTTGTTTTTGAAAATAGTATCTGAGGCCAGGCGCGATGGCTCACGCCTGTAATCACTGCACTTTGGGAGGCCAAAGCAGGAGTATCACCTGAGGTCAGGAGTTCAAGACCAGCCTGGCCAGCATGATAAAATCCCGTCTCTACTAAAAATGCAAAAAATTAGCTGGGCATGGTGGTGCAAGCCTGTAAACCCAGCTACCCAGGAGGCTGAGGCAGGAGAATCACTTGAATCAGGGAGGTGGAGGTTGCAGTGAGCCGAGATCGCGCCATTGCACTCCAGCCTGGGCAACAACAGCAAAACTCCATCTCAAAAAAAAAAAAAAAAAAGGAGAAGAAAATAGTGTCTGAAATTATTTTATTAATTTTACTATAGTTTTAAAGTTTGAGGAGTGTATACTTATGAAATAAGTAGACTCCAATACTAGTTTAGGGTCTCCACATTGCTACATAGATTACAAAGATTCTCCTTTAGCCCAGTTGAGCTGTCTTCAATAGACAGTTTTCATATTTATTTAGTATTTGTGTTCTATTTTCTTCCAGATAGAGTTGTGGAGACTGACAATTTAAGTAATGCAAAATAATTTAATTATGACAACTGAGAAAAAGAAAAGTGTGTTGTGTTTTGAGGCTATCGTTTCCTTGACCATCATAAGCAGCCTGACATCTATTACATCTTTGTTCACAATCACAGCACACCTTTGAACACATACCAAAATGACAATGGAATCAGAGCAAAGTATGTGAGCCAACTGGCTGCCCTGTGAAACAATGTGTTAGTTAGGCTGAGGCGCAAGCATCGCTTGAACCCCAGAGGCAAAGGCCTGGGCCTCTCCAGCCTGGGCGACAGAGCATGACTCCGTCTCAATTTTTAGCCCAATTACCATGTAGCATTAACTTGTTCCAGAATGTTTAATATTATTGGGAAGACAGCATCGGTAGGGGTCAAAGTGATTTGTAGTTCACAAAGCATGTGGGCATTCTTTTTGAAGAAAATACACAAAATAATTTGGACTGTTGTTTCAGGTAATAAAGAAGACTTATTCGATAAGTCATTTGAGCTGTACGTACAAATGGACTATCACATAGTTAAATTAGTCACAACTGTCTACCCCAGGCCAACTTCAAGATAAAGGCTATATATCAGTCAGCAATGCTCATTTACAACCAGCCCTGATGTGTTTGTAAGCAGGAGAATAATTTTACGGTTACAGTCAACAAAGAGGTATCAGGCCAGTCCACCAAGCCCAGCCAAATCCCATAACTCGCTCCAGTTTTATAGAGATTAGCATATTACATGAGCCAAACGCTGTTCCCCAACTTAGAATATGATATTGCTATTTTTCAGGGCAAGTGTAAGCCTTGTTTTGCAACAGTAATGGAATAGAAGCATTCATAGATATTGTGTTTAATGTGGTCCAATAATTGAAATATAAAATAGATATCTTGTAACAGAACATTTTTAAAAGTCAAGAAAGATAAGAATTAAGCTTTGAACAATAAATGACTATGAAGAAAGATAAAAAGAAAAGAGACTGTGGGGGGGGCGGTCTCTGAAGGCCCTGCTTAGAGGCCCTGTCCTCCTTGCGGCAAGCGGCCGTTGCCATGGAAACCGGAGCCACCGGGCTATCTGTCTGGGATGGTGACGCTCAGATGGGAGTGGTGGAAGGAGACAGGGAGAGGGTGGTGACCCAGGGCAGGTCCTCTTTCTTCAAGCCCTAGCCTGAGACTTCGCGGTACGGCTGCTATCCTGAACTAGCTTAGTAAGGATTGTGCCCCAAACCACCGCAGTGAGACCTGGGACCAGCAGCCTTAATGACAACATCCGCATCTTCCCTTCCATCTCAGGCTGTCCAGCAGCCTCTCATCTTCAGCCTCTCTCAGATAACCAGCAGCCTCTTTCTCAACAATGGGGTGGCCGCCAACAGCAAACTCCTGCTTACAGCCATCGCATCACCACCGTCATCAATGTTTCGATAGAAGTGGTCAACGTGTTCTTTGAGGCCATTCAGTACATAAAGGTGCCTGTTACTGATGCTCCTGACTCTCGTCTCTACGACTTTTTTGACCCCATTGCCGATCACATTCACAGCGTGGAAATGAGGCCACTCCGCCTCACTGTGCCTTGCTTACCTCATGAAATACCACTCCATGTCGCTACTGGACGCCTACCTATGGACCAAGTCACGCCGCTCCATCACCCGGCCCAACAACGGCTTCTGGGAACAGCTCATCCATTACGAATTCAAGCTGTTTAACAACAACACCGTGCGCATGATCAACTCGCTGGTAGGTGATATCCCTGACATCTATGAGGAAGAGGTACTTACGATGATGTCCGTGTAAGCCATCCCCGTCATCCCTGACATCTACCATCGATCTTGCACCAAGACTGAACTTGAACACTGACGTTTTGTTGATAAAGAAAACGGGATGATGTCTTGTTAAAGGGCAAGAAAAAAGGAAGGGGGTTGGAATTTTGAACGTAGTCACTCTTACCTTAAAAGAATTAAATTCATGAAACCTGATTTGGTGAAAATGTCTTTTATCTTCTGAGGTCAAGCTATTGGGGCCTGGCTGGAACCAGGGTGGGGGAAGTGATGCCCAGCTCACATAGACCTGCCAGCAGCACCCAACACATGTGGCAGGCCTGGAATCCTCAGCCCTGCCAGAGGATAACCCAGGAGTGAATCCCCTAGCATCCCACCTGGTTCTTTCCAACCCAAAGTCAAAGCCGTAGATATCTTGGTGTCCCTTGCACTTCTCCCCATAAGTGCCAACCTAGTGGATAAGTGGCTTTCACTCAAGCTGTGCTCCAGGAGCTCTGGAGGAGTCTCAGGCCACCCTTGCCCACCTTCAATCACAGTGGCCCATCTCTGGTTTTCTAGATTGGATTTATACATTAATTTTAAAAATATACTAGTTTTTTAAAAGACCATTCCACTCCATAAAGTTTAAAAATACTGTTTTGTTTTTGTTTTTGTTTTTGAGTGCTGTACTAGATGGCAAGATCTCAAAATGTCCTTGGTGATCTCCCACCAGCCTTTGTGAAAAGGGACATTAGTCCTTTTCCCAGGGCATATACTGAGAGAGAAGAGGCCTGACACCAGGCACAGGGGTTCCTCTTGTGACCCTGGGCTTAGGAGGCTGGAACTGCTGGTCATGACCCAGCCCTGTCACCTCTAAATCTTCTTTGATTGTGACCTGGGTCCTCTCAGAGCTTCAATGTCCTCACCTGTCAAAACAACTCTCTCCCACAGAGCTGTCGTGAGGACTAGGTTCCTTAGCACAGTACCTGGCACATGAATGGTTTCATGCTGGGAGTAAAGGGCAATGATACTCTTTGGCCCTGGTTTGAGGTCAGCACACTCATCCTCATAATGGCTTTCCCCCATCTGTGCACAGCCCTTTTCTGTTTACAAAAAGTCATCAAGTGTGTAAAAACAAATGGCTTAAGGTCCTTTTGGACTTTACCTTAGAATGGACCTAGATTTGGGCACAGTGGGGGGCACCTGTAGTCCCAGCTACTTGGGAGGCCGAGGCAGGAGAATCGCTTAGACCAGGGAGGTGGAGGCTGTGGTGAGCCGAGATTGCACCATTGCACTCCAGCCTGGATGACAGAGTGAGATTCTGAAAAAAAAAAAAAAAAGGTGGGTGGCTAGATTTAGAGCCTTTACAGAGGTCCCATTGTGTTTAATCCGTGTGCATCCATCCAAAGGGTCATGTAGAAGCATAATTCCAGCTTCCCTGAAACAATTGTTTAGAGTCAGTAACCGTTAGAGCCAGCACCCTGGTTTTGCTAATTACCAGGGCATTCGCCAAAGGGATGAACAACTGAGCCCCACATGTAGACCCTGGAATCCAGGATCATTCTAACTTCCTAGGAACCTGGGACTCTGGCTTGTGTTCAGTTATTCTAATCCAGAGGTTTTTAGACAAAAAAAAAAAGGGGGGGGTTGGAGAGACAAAAGGACAACTGCTCCATTTGAAGAACTATGTGTCCAAAGCCCAGTGACATCCAAATGTTTTTTCTCTCCAAACCCGAGATACCACCACTGCCACAAAGGGAGTGCCTAGGATGCAGTTTGAGGAAAGGGGGATAAAATCACTGCTCTAGGCAGCTCCACTCCATTTACAGATGGAAAAACAGGCCCACAGAATGCAAGAGTTGCAGCAGAGCCCCCACAAAGCAGCCTTTCTGGCAGAGACCCAGATGGAAAATTTCATTTAAAGTGTTTTTTAGAAGAATATTATTTGTGTGTGTGTGTGTGTGTGAGTGTGTGTGTTTTCATTTTTAAAAATATCTAAATTGACCAGGCGCGGTGGCTCACACCTATAATCCCAGCACTTTGGGAGGCTGAGGCAGGCGGATCACCTGAGGTCAGAAGTTCAAGACCAGCCTGACCAACATGGAGAAACCCCGTCTCTACTAAAATTACAAAATTAGCCAGGTGTGGTGGTGGGCACCTGTAGTCCCAGCTACTCGGGACACTGAGGCAGGAGAATGGCTTGAACCCGGGAGGCAGAGGTTGCAGTGAGCAGACACTGTGCCACTGCACTCCAGCCTGGGCAACAAGAGCAAAACTCCAAAAAAAAAAAAAAATCTAAATTAACACACCATGAAATTACTCTTTGTGGATAAACAGTTCCATGAGTTTTAACACATGCATAGATTTACGTAACCATCACCACAATTTCCCTCATGCTTCCCCTTTCTATTTAAACCATCAACCCACCCCAACCTCTGGCAAACACTGATCAATTTTCCTTCCCTATAGATTTGCCTTTTTTTTTTTTTTTTTTTGACACTGAGTCTCCCACTGTCGCCTGGGCTGGAGTGCAGTGGCAAGATCTCGGCTCAACACAACCTCCACCTCCCGGGTTCAAACGATTCTCCTGCCTTAGCTTCTGGAGTAGCTGGGATTACAGGAGCCCACCACCACACCCAGCTAACTTTTTGTATTTTTAGTAGAAATGGAGTTTCACTATGTTGGCCAAGCTGGTCTCGAACTCCTGACCTCGTGATTCACCCTCCTCGGCCTCCCAAAGTGCTAGGATTACAGGCGTGAGCCACCACACCTGGCCAGATTTGCCTTTAATTGAATGTCATGTAAATGGAATCATACAGGATGTAACCTCTGGAGACTGGCTTCTTTCACTCAGCATAATGTCTTTCAGATTCACCTGTAGTATAGTTCATTGTATGGATGTACCACCGTTTGTTCTACATGCACCTGCTGAAGAATATTAGTGTTCATATTAGTTTCCTAGGAAATACTGTAACAAATACCAAAAACTGGGTGGCTTAAAACAATAGAAATGTATTTTCTCATAGTTATGGAGGCCAGAAGTCCTAAATCGAGATGTCAGCAGGGTCATGCTCCCTCTGAAACCTGTAAAGAAGAAACCGCCTTGACTTTTTTTTTTTTTTTTTGAGACAGAGTCTTGCTCTGTCGCCCAGGCTGGAATACAATGGCATGATCTCAGCTCACTGCAATCTCTGCCTCCTGGGTTCAAGTGATTCTCCTGCCTCAGCCTCCCAAGTAGCTGGGATGACAGGCTTGCGCCACCATGCCCAGCTAATTTTTGTACTTTTAGTAGAGACGGGGTTTCACCATGTTGGCCAGGCTGGTCTTGAACTCCTGACCTCAGGTGATCTTCCCACCTCGGCCTCCTAAAGTGATGGGATTACAGGCGTGAGCCACTGCGGCTGGCCCTCCATGACTCTTTCTTTTTTTTTTTTAAGACAGGGTTTCACCATGTTGGTCAGGCTGGTCTTGAACTCCCAACCTCAGGTGATCCGCCCACCTTGGCCTCCAAGGTGCTTGGATTACAGGCGTGAGCCACCACGCCAGGCCCCTCCGTGACTGTTTCTAGCATCTAGTGTGAGCTGACACTCCTTGGCATTCCTTAGTTTGTAGGAGCATCACTCTCATCTCTGCCTCTGAAGTCACAGGGCTATCTTCCTTAGTGTGTCTTCACATCTGTCTTCGCTCTGTGCGAATCTATGTCCAAATCTTCCTCTTGTTTTTTTTTTTTTTTTTTTTTTGAGACAGAGTCTCGCTCTATTGCCCAGGCTGGAGTGCAGTGGTGCCATTTTGGCTCACTGCAACCTCCGCCTCCCGGGTTCAAGCGATTCTCCTGCCTCAGCCTCCCGAGTAGCTGGGACTATAGGCACGTGCCACCATGTCTGGCTAATTTTTTGTACTTTTAGTAGAGACAGAGTTTCACCATCTAGTCAGGATGGTCTCCATCTCCT
>CAUYQU010057603.1:0-17274 GCA_963574635.1 Cheracebus regulus
TTTCTCACAGCCTTTCCTGCTACACAGTAAGTGTACAATTGTGCTAAAATGTTTTTTTAGCAACTGTGCTAAAAACATGAATTCCACTTCTAGAAGCAGCACAAAACTCAATATTCAGAAAAAGTTTGTACATAAGATGAATCTGATTCAATACATTAATTAGAGAAAAACAAACCTGAAATATCACTAGATCAGCCTCCTGAACCTTTTTCTGCTCATCAGTGATGTCGCGAGGCAGAGACCTTTTCTTGTAGGCTTCGTACATTTCCACTCCATAACTGAAAACCTCAGGATTAGAAAGTCCACCTGTGGGGGGAAGAGGCCAAACATTCTCACTCTTAGGTGGGCATCTACATCCCATCCCAACCATCCCAGTAGCTCTGTGTATACCGGACTCCTCAGAGCAAGTCAAAGACATTTGCTGCAACCTGACCAGAAGCTGGACCCTGGGTCCAGGCTAGGGGAAGAGAAAGAGTCTGGGAGGGCTAATGATCGAGCGCTTCCCACCTAGCAGGAGCTGTGCTCCGTATATATCAACTTTCTTCATAACAACCGGTGGGACTGGTGTTATTTCTCAATTTACCAGAGAGCAAACTGAGACCTAAGAGAGGGTAGATGTCTTGTTCAACGCCAAACAGGTCTAAAAAATAACCTCTACATTTTAATGTCATGCCCACCCCCACATTTTGTAGTATTTGTGTCTCAATTTACATATTTTATATTGCTTATCACTAGCTCTTAACAGGTCACCATAGTGATTATTGTTTCTGATAGATTTTTCTGTTAGAATTCATACTTGGATGAGTGGATTGCACACAGTTACAGTATGAGAGTGTTCTGTGTTCTTACTTTGACCAGTAGTACCACCACCAGACCCACATGATAAGAAATGCTAAAGGGAATTCTTCAATATGAAAGAAAAACAGTAATGTGCAAAAAGAAAACATTTGAAGATATAAATGTTTAAAATAGCATTTTAAAGAAAATTCACGAATCTTTGTTAAATTTATCTGATAAATTTCTGAATTGCTTTTCTATGTCATCTTGAAGATTAGTGAATTTCCTTAAAAATGCTATTTTAAATTCTTGGTCAGAGAGCCCAAACAGAGCCGTCTCACTAGATTCAGTCCCTGGATCCTTGCTTTGTCTGTCCAGGGAGGTCACTGTGCCCTGTTTACTGTTGTTTCTTGTGGATGACATCTATTTATTTCAGTCTTTTATGTCTGACTTGTTTTCATTTTTATTATATGTGTTTGCTTAGAAAGTCTTTGCAATTTTTCTATTACATTTCTTTTTTTTCTTTTCCCTCTGCTAAGTCACTGCCTCCTTTTCGGCACTAGATGGTGGCTTATGCCCAGGTTGACCTCAGCTGTAGTAACTGATCAGAGTGCTGCCAGTCCTGAATATGAGAGGTTCCAAAGGGAATCGCGTGGTGGTGTGGGAAGGCGGGGCAGCAGCTGATGCCCAGGGGGGCTGCTGAATGTACCTCCTAGTGTGGTGCTGTGAACAACCACTCCGGTTTGGCATCTCCTTTGGCTAACTTACAGATCAGAGTTTCCAGGGCTGGGGATGATACTCCCATCTCCCTCCATCGTCTCTGGCTGTCGTCAGGTATATTTCTCCCTTTAGGCACTCGTGATGTTTCCTCGGGGTTGAGGCAGGAAAAGGTCTTCTTCCAGCGAACTCAAGAAAATTGCGAACCTGACTGTCCACCTTAATCTCTTTTTCCACAGTAGAAACTGTGATTTGGGAGGAAACTTCCCACACAGTTGGTGCTGGGTAGTTTGTGAGGAGACATGATGTGGATATGAAAGTGCAATTCTTTTACCATCTGCCTGGAGTTTTTTCACTTATATGTGCTCTTGGGAACTATTCCATCCTCATATTTGACTTCTGGGATATTGCTGGAGATAACCTCAGTGCTATGTATTTGTTTTTGGTTTTTGTGTGGAGGAAAGTGAAGCTAGCTTGCTTCTACAATGCCATTTTGCAGCTGGAAGTCAACATTTTTTAAAGTAAAAAGCACAAAGATAGTTTTTACAAATAGAGCATTGATCACAGGACTCACCAGTGATATCTTTCCTGGTGGCCCTTGGCTCAAAGTTCATGGCGTATAAATCAGACACTGTGACTGTGCAGCCCTGCCTGCTCAGTTCATCTACAGTCACATTCTTCAAGGATCCGTTGAAAGACCTGGGTTCCTGGTGCGCATAGACAATGAGTACCTTCTTACCTAAATTGGGATAAAAAACAGTTCCTCTTGAAGAGCAACTTCTCTCTGTCAAAATTAAATGAAGACTAAGATGAAAATGGAATGTTTAGGTGCATCATAGTAATTGAAGCTAAGAAATACCAAACTTTCTTTTCTTCCTCTCTCTCTCTTTTCTTTTTTTCGAGACAGTCTCAGTATTGCCCAGGCTGGAGTGCAGTGACACAATCTCAGCTCACTGCAACCTCTGCCTTCTGGGTTCAAGTGATTCACATGCCTCAGCCTCTTGAGTAGCTAGGACTACAGGTGTGTGCCACCACGCCCAGCTAATTTTTTGTATTTTTAGTGGAGATGGGGTTTTGCCATGTTGGCCAGGCTGGTCTTGAATTCTTGGCCTCAAGTGATCCACCCGCCTTAGCCTCTCAAAGTGCTGGGATTACAGGCATGAGCCAGTGTAGTTGGCCAGAAACACCAAACTTTCTAATAGGTGGCAGTTTTAAAGTAATGGGCATTTTAAAAATCAAGTTATTCATAGCTCAACATCACTTTGGATTACTAACATACAAAAATACAATGGGTCAAATTATGTCTCCTCAAAAATACCACCACTAACTCCTTTAAAAAAAAACTTAATTTTGTTATCCCCGAAGAGAATGTTTAGACCAGCTCCCTAACACCAAAATAAAGAACTGCTGGAATTAACTTCCATGCTAACCCTACATTTGCGGCATCAGCTACAGGCACCTTTCACTGTGGCATGGTTCTGCTTCCATCTCCCCCAGGTTCATCAGAATCTGACACTTAAACAAGGCATGAGGACTCAGACCCACTGGTCTCGTGAGAAGGCAGGGCCACATGGAGCCCATCTTCCTGTGGTGATGCTGGTGACAAAGAGGACTCTAGGAAGAGTCCTGCTGTGACATGGCAATTGCCCCATAAACTGCATGCCGTGACCATACCTCGGCTTTCCGTCAAAACTGCTCTCTGTAACCCTAATGTGAGAGGCAAGCAGTCCAAATCCAAGCCATCTTGGCCCCTGTGACTTCTAATAAGTAACTAAGGTCTGTAACTTCCATCCTACCCAGACAATGTGTAAACTAATGCTTATCTTGACTTCTGTGAACCACTTAAGTAACAGTCGAAATGTCCAAAGTCCCCTGGTCCTTGGAATGTCCAAAGCCCCTTGCCCTCACCCTCACCCAGGAGTTGGTTTATGGGCATAAAAGGTCTTGACACCCTCCTTTAGGGGCCACGGATTAGAGAGACACGAGTCCTCCACGGCCACTAGCAATAAAGACCCTGCAATTTGGCCTAGTTTTTGTCTCAGTGGTGATTTCGCACTTGCTCAGTTACAATATTTGGAGGCCCCAGCGAGAATTTTCCATCATCACTCAGACAAAATCCCTGGATTCTCACCTGAGCATCCGCCCCTGCCTTGGGGATCTCTAGGAGAGGCATCGCCTGAGACGTTCCAGGGCCCCAGAGTGCCGGCCCCGTGGCGGCCGGGCAACTACCTGGCCTTCATTCACCTGAAATTCCTCAGGGTCCTGGGGACCTCTGGAGGTAAGTCAGGTCTGGAAATTGGGGGTGCTGGTCTGCCAGGAGCCTAAGTCAGGAGACCGGATGCAGTCGTTAATCTCTGACTAGGCAAACCTACCATGAGATGTCACTGGAGGCTCAGGTAATTCAGTTTTTGGTTGTCTTCTGTAACCTCGGTGTGAATGAGAGAGTAAGTGCGTATATGTGTGGTCCCATGGCCGTGTGGGCCTTCACCTGCGGTTCCACAGAGACATCATAGGGCATAACAGTGATTCACCTCTTCGGTGACCAGGCCCAGGGTTTATACGGGTACACCTTAGCCAAGACACTCTGAAATATCCCTTCAGGAATGTGGCAGGGCAGGCATCAGATTGGTCTCCCTCGGGGGACACCCACCCTGTGTCTGTCTACCTCTCATGTGGTCCGGTCTTTATTGCAGATTCTCTAGTTTTCTGACGTGCTTATTAACTGATCTGTGGTGGTTTAGGCTTGCCTCACTAAGGCCAGATGATGCTCTCAATTGGTTAAATGACCATTGGTTGCAGGGACTTTCACTGACTTTACGCCCCTAGAACTAACTTTATTCTCCTTCCTCTTCCTCTTTCACCATTAGGACCCTCCTTTTCTCCTTTAAATGTCCGGGGGGCGATTCTGCTCCCAGCGACTCAGTTGTTTTCTGGAATCTTAAAAGTCAGATTCTAAGGAAGACGAGCAAGGACTCTTTGTCCACCTAGAGCCAAAAAAAAAAAAAAAAAAAGAGAGAGAGAGAGACCACTGTAAATTCTGTCAGAAAGTGGTTAAGTATTGCTATGGGTCCTGCTCCTATCCACCCCCACCTGATCTCCAACTTTTGGCATCACCCCCGGTGTTGGGAGGCTGGCTGCCACCCACCAGTTAATATTGACTGGAAAAGGTTTTGTAATCTCTATAAGCCGTGGTAAATTCAAAATTCACACCTGGTTAATTTGCTGGCCCATTTGTTCATTTGTTTTGTCACTTTCCAAACTTCCCTAAGCCCTTGGACTCCAGGGCACAGCTAAGGGAAGATCCTACCAAAGTGATTTTTTTACCTCCTAAAAGCTTACCATTCACTGCTGTGGTCCCACACAGGTGACATCTACCGACACCTCTGGCCACTTCCACCTGTCTCCTTGCCTCGCGCCAGGGATAGGCCTATCAAGCTTGTTGCCCCCTCATTACAAGACCTTGCTGCAGAGGCATACTTAAAACCAGTGCTGGAAAGGGCAAGGCACAAGTACAACACTTTCCAGAACTAGAAGTACTATAAAAGCAAACAGATCTGGTTAACAACCGGTAGGTTAAGAAAGAAAAAACAAAAAACAAAAAAAACAGATGGGATCGTCTGGTTCCCGGCCCAGCACCCAGTACATGATGGCCAATTTCAAGGCTGGATTTTCAGGCCAATATGGGGTAAAACTAACCCCGAAAAAACTCTGCACCCTGTGTAAATTGAAGTGGCCATGATTTGGGGTGAGGTGGCCAGACTCTGGGACATATAATCCCAAGGTAACCCAGTCTATATGGAATGTGGTGACAGGTTCCCCTGGGCACCCAGATCAGTTTCCATACATTGACCAGTGGCTAGGCTTAGTTCAACAGCCCCACTCTTCTCTTAAACATTGCATAAAGCATTCTGGGTTATAAGTTAAGCTGGCAGACCCCAAGAAAGCTCCTTTGGTGCCAGCCGTACTCCCTTCCCCAGCAGAAGATCAAGAATTACCTCCACCATACTCAAGGCCTCCCGAATCGAGGCATCAGCATCCTCCCCTAGAGAGCACCAGTAACCAACCCTTGTCCCCCCTGCACACCTGCAGTGGGGCTCCACACCCACCAGCAGTCCTCCTCTCCGAGAGGTGCCCCCAACAGGAGAAGACAGTCAGGGTCGCCCATTCTTTGTTCACATCCCCTTCTCGTCAAGTGACTTATATAATTGGAAGGTGATAGAAATTAAAGAGAGGGGCAAAACACCAGGTGCCAGAACAGGCTTTATTAAGAGCAGGGGAAAAGCTGCCAGGCTGCACCCAAAATTGGCACGCAGCACCCATGGCATAGCAAAAAAAAATTTTATGGCCTGCACGCTGGCAAATGCATCCAGTGTGAGGGGCTATGCAGGAGGGGCGGGGCTGGGGAACTGCTGAGTTTGATAGTTCCCTGGAGGAGGTCATGCTGGGGAACTGCTGAAATAGTTCCCGGGAGGGGGTTGTGCTCGGGAATGGTAGGATGGCAAGAGGGGGAGGGTCAGGGACCTGCTCAGATGGAAAATTCCCTGGGAGGAGGTCATGCTGGGAGACTGGGGAACTTGAGGTGGTGGTGGAGTTTTAACATGAAGTAAGTTCTGTCAGAAGGCTCAACATCCCCCATTCTCTGAGAAGCCCCAGGCTTTGACAGGGCTCTTGGAATCTGTACTCCAGACTCATTGCCCCACTTGGGACAACTGCCAACAATTATTACTGATTCTGTTCACCACAGAGGAAAGAGGCAGAATTAGACAGGAAGACCTTAAAGCCATCATAGGTCCAGGGGAAGGGACAGTAGAAAAACCGGGACTGAATTGAAGAGGTTTTTCTCTCTACCCGACCCCAATGGGACCCCAACACCTCGAGGGGTCACCAGGCTCTGAACACTTTTCACTGGTATCTTTTAGCAGGGGTTAAGGGGGCTGCTAGGAGGCCCATCAACCTCTCCAAGGTAGGAACGGTGACTTGGTCTGCAAGAGTCACCGGCTGCTTTTCTGGAACGCCTACAAAAGGTGTACGTACCTCTACTCCTATAGACCCTGAGGCCCCGGAAAGACAACGAGCCATTAACTTAGCCTTTGTCTCCCAGTCAGCCCCAGATATCAGAAAAAAGTTATAAAAACTAGATGGATTCCAGGGAATGAATTTGACCCAATTGCTGGAAATTGCCCAGAAGGTTTTTGATAACAGGGATACTCCTGGAGCTATACAAGACAAAAAAGTTACTAAGGCAGTAATAGCAGCCCCTCAGGAAACATGAGTCATTCCACAAGGGCAGGGGGCCTTGCCAAAGGGCCCCCAGGGTCCCCGGCCCCTGTTAGGAAGAAATCAGTGTGTGTACTGTAAACAAGAGGGACACTGAAAAAATGAGTGCCCCAAGAGAAAAAGACGAGTAACCGCTCAGGAAAAGCCAACGAGGGCTATCCTCAACTTAGAAGGTCAGGATTAATGGGGCCAGGGCTCTTTTTTGTTAAGCCTCCAGGAGCCCAGGGTTACTGTAAGATTAAGGGAAAACCTATCGGTTTTTTTTAGTAGACATTGGGGTGGCTCATTCAGTCCTTACTCAGCCTCTGGGACCACTATCCAGTAGGAAAACAGTCATCCAGGGGGCCACAGGAAAGACCACGCAAGTTCATGGACCACAAATAGAGTCATTGACTTAGGAAACGGCACTGTTATCCATTCCTTCTTAGTTCTTCCAGAATGCCCTTACCTGCTATTAGGGCAGGACATACTTCACAAACTTTGAGCAACCATCTCCTTCTGCAAAAATCAGGCCTACCTCTCTATCCCCCACTTTGCCCTCCATATCAAAAGCACCTTAGCAAATCCTCATCACTTGTGCTCTGTCAGACGAGTATCTCTTGCAGGAAGCTTTATCACCAGAAACAAATCAGGCATCAATGTCAGACCTTCTCCGCCAATTCCAGGAGAGTGTACCCAGAGTGTGGGCTGAGACCAATCCCCCAGGTCTGACAAAAGGTTACTTACCTGGGCTATATCATAGAAAAAGGCAACCGGGCACTGGCGCCCAGACAAGTCCAAGCAGTACCACAGATATCCACTCCTACCACAAAATGCCAAGTTTGGGAGTTCCTTGGGGTGGTAGGGTACCGTAGGCTATGGATTTTAGGTTTTGCCAAAATAGCCAAGCCTCCATATGCCTGCACAGGAGGGAATCAACCCCTAATTTAGACAGTAGTAGAACAACAGGCTTTCAATAAACTTAAAGCTGCTCTGACCTCGGCCCCAACCCTGGCCTTGCCACATATTTCTAAACCCTTCTGGTTGTTTGTACATGAAAAACAAGGAATTGTGAAGGGGGTCCTCACCCAGACATTAGGACCATGGTCCAGGCTGGTTGCCTACCTATCAAAAAGACTTGATCCTGTAGCTTCTGGGTGGCCAGCCTGCCTTTGGTCCATGGCAGCAACAGCCCTGTTGGTAAAGGAGGAGGACAAACTGACTCTGGGGCAGGAATTAAACCTAGTGGCACGCCATGCAGTAGAATCACTATTCCACGGGGCTCCAGGAAGGTGGATGTTTAATGCCTGCATAGTACAGTATCAGGCTCTACTCTTGGACCAGCCCTGCATCAAGTTCCTGAAGACTACAGTCCTAAAGAACCCATACATGACTGTCGACAAATAATAGATGTCATCCAAACCGCTCTACTGGACCTCATCAACTTTCCCTTACGGAATCTGAAAGAGGTACTATATACAGATGGCTGCAGTTTTATGGTCAATGGAGTCAGGGATGCGGGGGCAGCCATAGTTACCCTAGAGCGGGTCATCTGGGCCCAGGTCCTTCCTCATGGGACTTCAGCCCAAAAGGCTGAGCTTATAGCCCTAATAAAAGCCTTATACTGGGCAGAGGGAAAGACTGTCACTATTTATACCAACAGCCGTGATGCCTTCGCTACAGCTCATGTACATGGAGCAATATATAAAGAGGACTACTTACCTCAGAAGGAAAACGTATTAAAAATAAAGAGGAAATTCTAGCCCTGCTGGAAGCTATATAGAAGTCCAAGACTGTGGCACTAGTCCATTGCAAGGCACACCAAAAGGGGGATTCATCAAACGCGAGGGGAAATAGGGCTGCCGACTTACAGGCCAGGCAGGCAGGCAGCCCTGGGGCCAGTGAAGCTACTGACCCTCCTTGTAACCCTGTCTGCCCCAGTTCTGCTCCTACTCCCACGTACTCCTCAGGTGAGAAGGACTTTGCAAAGGAACAGGGTGCCACACATGATTCCACAGGATGGTGGATACTGCCAGACCAAAGGATTGTAGTCCCCGAGCTCTAGGACTGGCTCTAGTTAAGGACACACACCAGGCCACTCACTTAGGACAGACCAAACTAACTGAACTGCTAAAAGCCAAATACTACATTCCCCATTTACATGAACTTATCAAGGAAATCGCTACTCGGTGTGATGTATGTGCCGAAGTAAATCTGGGAGGGAACAGGTCTGGCCAGGTGGGAGTGAGACTCAGAGGGGCTAGCCCTGGGGAGCACTGGGAAGTAGATTTCACTGAAATAAAACCCCAGTAAATGGCTATAAATACCTCCTGGTGTTTACAGATAAGTTCTCTGGATGGCTCAAGGCCTTCCCCACTAGGTCCGAGACTGCTTTGGTGGTCACAAAAAAACTATTACAGGACCTTGTTCCTTGGTTCTGCCTCCCTCTAACACTGGGGTCAGACGATGGGCTCGCCTTTACTGTACAAATTTCTCAGGGCCTAGCGAAGGCCCTGGTTATATCCTGGAAACTAGACTGTGCCTATCATCCCCAGAGTTCAGGACAGGTCAAATGAATGAACCAGACCCTAAAAGAAACCCTAACAAAGCTTATCCTAGAAACCGGTGAGAACTGGGACAGCCTGCTTCCTTTTGTCCTCCTCTGAGTCCGATGCACACCCTATCAGAAAGGCTTCTCCCCTTTTGAAATCATGTTCAGCAGGCCCCCTCCCTTACTCTCCAGACCCACGGATACGGTGCATGCTGAAGCCCATAACTATACACTCCTCAAGTCCTTACAGGCTCTCCAGTCTGTTCAATCCCAGGTACACCAGCTTATTAAGGACACCCGTCCCACCCCATTGGACCTCGAAGACCAGCTGACACACCCCTTCCAGCCTGGAGACGCTGTCCTTGTTTAAAGATTCGCCACCTCCGGCCTCACCCACCCATTGGAAGGGACCCTACACCGTTATCCTGATCACAATCATCATACTCAAGGCCTGGACTCATCACATCCACGTCAAGACTGCCCCACCGGAAGGACAATGGAGTGTCAAACATTCATCCCCCGATTGGCTAAAGCTAAGACTTGTGCTCTCTTTGCGGTCACCACCCTTGCCACCCTAATCCGTGCAGTAAATCCCTATTGTCATGCCTCTACTGGTTGAATTAGGTATTGCTGGCTCCACCGCAGTTGGAATATCAACTCTTATAACTGGGGACCAAAATTTTAAAACTCTTTCTCAGCACATAGATACTGATTTAACTCCAGTTGGAAAACTCCATTCCCCAACTCACTGATCAGGTTGAGTCTTTGGCTAAAATGGACCTCTAAAACAAGCGAGGACTAAATTTGTTATTCTTAAAACAAGGGGGGTTACGTACTGCCCTTAATGAACAATGTTGTTTCTATGCTAATAGGTCAGGCCTGACTTGAGAGAGCCTCTCCCTGGTCAGACAAAATCTCGAAACCAGAAAACAACTTCGAGAGGCTTCAGAAAGTTGGTATCAAAAAATGTTTTCCTGGTCCCCTTGGCTGACTTCCCCCCTTACGGGTCTGGTGGGGCCTCTGGCCCTACTCCTGCTGGGACTCATGTTCGGCCCCTGCGTCCTAATCAACTGCTCAGGTTCATTAAATCTAGGGTAGACTCTGTAAAATTAATGACATTAAGGTCTCAATATGGGTCCTCAAAACAAACAAACAATACTAACCTGCTGGAGGAATCAATGATTTAATTCCTGTAAATAAAACAAGGAGGGAATGTGACATGGTGATTGCCCCATAAACTGCATACCTCAACCATACCTCGGCTTTCCTTTGAAACTGCTCTGTAACCCTAATGTGACAAGCAAGCAGTCCAAACCCACACCATCTTGCCCCTGTAACTTGTAATAAGTAACTAAGGTCTGTAACTTCCACCCTACCCAGGCAATGTGTAAACTAACGCTTATCTTGACTTCTGTGAACCACTTAAGTAACAATCGGAATGTCCGGAGCCCCTCACCCTCACTCCCGCCCAGGAGGTGGTTTACAGAATATCCAAAGTCCACTGGCCCTCAGAATGCCCAAAGCCCTTCGCCCTCACCCCCACCCAGGAGGTGGTTATGGGCATAAAAGCTCTTGACACCCTCCTTTGGGGTCGAGAGTTAGAGAGACGAGAGTCCTCCGTGGCCGCCGGCAATAAAGACCCTGGAATTTGGCCTTGGTGATTTCCATAGCTCGGTTACAACAATGCCTTCTGGGCACCGGCTGTATCATTCACACCAGGGGCCTCTGGAGCAGTATTTTCTTCATTGGAAAGAGTTTGCAGGATTATATACTGACTTCCTCTGGGAGGCAGCCTGGTGATTTGCTTAATTAAATTTACCCTGGTAACCTTTAAGAGGATGTTAAACTCTTGGTTTAAATTTTTATACTGAGCCCTTAGGGAGAAAATACACATGTCAGTTTGAAGCAAAGAGTTTCAGGGCATTGAGCTGAGTGCAAAGGTTGAATTTTGTACGTTAGATACATGGTTAACATTTTAATTTTACTTTCTCAGACTCCTATTTTAATAAAGGAACTCTCCTTAGGGGCTTAACATGAGAATAGATACAAATGAAATACCTACACCAATAGTTCTCAACTGGAGGCAGTGTTGCCTGTGAGGGACATTTCTCAGTGACTGGATAGGCAAGGCCTCCCTTTTGGAACTTACATTCTGGAAGGAGTTGAAAGGAACAATAAAACAAGTGAGAAAATAGAAAACAAGTCCCGGCGCAGTGGCTCGCCTGTAATCCTAGCACTTTGGGAGGCTCAAGAGATCGAGACCATCCTGGCCAACATGATGAAACCCCAACCCCAACCCCATCTCTACTAAAAATACAAAAATTAGCTGGGCATGGTAGTATATGCCTGTAGTCCCAGCTACTTGGGAGGCCGAGGCAGGAGAATTGCTTGAAGCCAGGAGGCGGAAGTTGCAGTGAACTGAGATTGTAGTATTGCACTCCAGCCTGGCGACAGAATGAGACTCTGTCTTAAAAAAAAAAAAGAGAGAGAGAGAGAGAGAAAACAAAATAAAAACAAAATAATTCCAGATAGTTTATACACTTCCATGTGGCTTGGATTTTTTATGACAAACAATGCATTCAATTTCTGATTAAGAGTCTAACTCCTACCTGGACGGCCAAGGTGGGAGGGTCACTTGAGCTCAGGAGTTGAGACCAGCCGGGGTAATACCACAAGACCCCATCTCAAAAAAAAAAAAAAAAAGCCCTACTTCTCCACTCCTTCCTAGTGAATCATTACCTGCCATGGCGTACGAAGATGGATTCCTTCTCTCTGATTTGGTGGGCGGCTGGGGCTCTCTGATCGGTGGGTGGCTCTCGTGGGTGAGCCCAGCAATCTGGAAGAGAAAACGCACCCAGGGGAGGTGGGGAGAGGCACAGGTGAGGTTGGCTGCACCACACCCAGGGACCACTGCTGCTTCCTGGCAGACATGCAGACACATCAAAGAAAGACCTCTCAAGAGATGCCCGGAATCTTCTGGAGGTTTAGGCCTCAGAGGACAAGCCATGCAGAATTTCAAAAACCATACTTTTTTTCTTTTTTTTTGAGAGGACTCAGAACCTTCCACCCAGGCATTCACACAGCAAAGGACCTAGGAAATGAGCGGTAGGAGGACGCAAGAGGTGAGCCTCTTTGGCTTCCTGCCTTCCCCAAATTTTCCCCTTCAGATGGAGCAGAAAGCCAGGGGATCAGTGAGCCACCACATCGCTGCTGGGTGCCTGCACTTCTAGGCTGGTGCCGTGGACACTGCTGGGCCAGCACTGGCCATTGTTGGCCCTTCCTCTCACCTGAAAATAACAGGAGTTGGTTTAGATCTAGGCTCTAATCAGAAGTCTCTGAGATTCTCCAGGGGGGCAGCGGAGGCCAGGGGAGCCCCTCCGTCAGACAGACTTGGTGCAGTTTCCTGCTCTGGTCGTTGTAGCTGTGGGCCCTGCAGCACATCCCCAACCCCTCTGTGCCTCAGCCTCCTTGTCAACAAAGTCACAGCATGGCCCAGAAGAGTGAGAAAGAGATGGCTGCGATGTGTGGTGGTTGACACACATGGGGCCCTGGGAAAATGTGAGTTCTCCCCAGGGGTGCCTCAAAGGCCCGAGGGAGCACCACGGCCTCACCCCGTCCTGGCCATCTCTGAAATTCTGGCTTCCTTCTGAGAGAGACAAGCTGCCTCCAATACACCCACTCTCCCCACTAGAAAAAACAGCTTGGATAAAACTCAACAACAAAAAAGCAAATAACTCGATGCAAATATGGGCAGAGGGCTTGCATAGGCCTTTCTCCAAAGATGATGTATGAATGGCCAGTAAGCCACGAACAGATGCTTAGCATCACTAATTATTAGGGAAATGCAAATCAAAACCACAATGAGATCCCATCTCATACCCATTAGAATGGCGACTACTACTAGAAAACCAGAAAGGATCACGTGTAGATGACAATGTGGAGAAGTTGGAACCCTGGGCACCACTGGGGGAAGGTCGCGTGCTGCAGCTGCTGCCCTCCAGCCTGGGTGACAGAGTGAGCCTTTGTCTCAAGAGAAAAGAGAAAGAAAAAGAAAAAACAGAAAGCCTGTTTGGCTGAATATTGGTTCAAAAAAAACAAAAAGTTGGGTGGTGGTAGATGCAGTCAGAGAGGTGGGAGGGTTCTCACCCCTCCTAGGGTAGGGATGAGGATTGTATTCTAAGCGTGACAGAAAGCCCTTGCAGCCTCTTAAGGTAGAGAGTAATATGGAATGATGGCCAGTTAAGGTGGCTCACACCTGTAATCCTAGCATTTTGGGAGGCTGAGATGGGGGGAATCACCTGAAGTCAGGAGTTTCAGACCAGCCTGGTCAACATGGCGAAACCCCAACTCTACTGCAAAATACAAAAATTAGCCCAGCATGGTGGCACGTGCCTGTAGTCCCAGCTACTCAGGAGGCTGAGGCAGGAGAATCCCTTGAACCTGGGAGGTGGAGGCTGCAGTGAACCAAGATTGTGCCATTGCACTCCAGCCTGGGTGACAGAGCGAGACTGTGCCTTAAAAAAAAAAAATTAGAAAGTGATATGAAATGATTTACCGTTTTTAACGTCGCCAATGTTTACAGACCGAGGGAACACCTTATCCTGATTCCCAAAGTGATTACCCAAAGACATGCTGTTTGTATGAAATGTTTCATTTCCACTCCTCTAGGCAGGGCATCCATTCTTCAGTGTCCCCAGGCTGACCGTTCCCTTTTGTATTTCTTGGCCCAGTTTACATGTCTACATCATATGTCTGGTGGCATGCAAGTCTCCAACCCCCTAGTGGTTAAGAATAAGAATCTGAGATCCAAGAGCTGAGCAATTCAGCTCTATGTGAGTGACTCAGCTCTATTTTTGGTACTATTTGAAACAGTGGGGGAAGACTCCAACCCAGGCTCTTGACTTGCAGTGTGTTACTGTTCACTTCACCCCAGCCACTTCCCTTGGTGCCCCATCCATAGCAGTGACAGTTTTCTCCCTTGTTAGAAACTATGTACCTACCCAGGCCTACAGGAAAAAAGAGCGATGTGGTTACTAAACTAGGTCAAATGGGCTCCGATATTTTTGATGGGTACATTATTTCATCTTTTTTTGTTTTTTAATATGGAGTCTCACTCTGTCACCCAGGCTGGAGTGCAATGAATGGTGTGATCTTGGCTCACTGCAACCTCTGCCTCCCGGGTTCAAGTGATTCTCCTGCCTCAGCCTCCCAGGTAGCTGGGACTACAGGCGCCCGCCACCACACTGGCTGATTTTTTGTATTTTTAGTAGAGACGGGTTTCACCATGGATGGTCTTGATCTCCTGACCTCGTGATCCACCCACCTCGGCCTCCCAAAGTGCTGGGATTACAGGCGTGGGCCACATTATTTCATCTTAATCACATGCAGAAGTTATTTTGTAATGTTTTCACTTTATTTCCTGTTGCCTCTTTCCTTGTGGGCAGGCCCCCGGCTGGGCATTCTAACACACACATTTCACAGTGTATTCAGAGTGTGTATTCATGCTGCAACTATAACATTGCCTGCATACCCTTTGGTGCCCACTTTCCTATTTCTGGGACCTTAGGTTATTTCCATTTTTTCCCAGAATTATGAACAGCACTGCTAGAAGTGTATATTATTTAATACGTGTTCCTTTTCATGTATTTCTTTGGCTGAGATCATTGGAGATTAACAGTTAATCTGATCTATTTTTTCAGAGATTAAAGGTTAAAGAAGCTGATTTTGGCCACTGGTCTGTAATCCTAGCACTCTGGGAGGCCCAGGCGGGTGGATCACCTGAAGTCAAGAGTTCGAGACCGGCTTAGTCAACGTTGTGAAACCCCCATCTCTACTAAAAACACAAAAATTAGCTGGGCATGGTGGTGGGCGCCTGTAATCTCAGCTACTCGGGAGGAACCCGAGAGGCAGAGGTTGCAATGAGCTGACATTGCCTCACTGCACTCCAGCCTGGGAGAGGAAAAAGAAAAAAAGAAAAAAGCTGATTTTTTTTTCAGAGAGATTATAGGTTAGAGAAGCTGATATTTTTCAGACTGCCACAATGTACTTGACAAGGGCAGCGCAAGCCACTGTGGTTCAGCTGCGCCTTCTGGGCAGCGCAGGGGCCTAAACCCCGGTACCCCCTTTTCAGAGTGACCTCGGGCCCGCTGATTCTTACTTGTAATATGACTATGATACCAACACCCGCTCCATAGGGTTGAGGCCAGATTCCACCAGACGATTCGACACCGGGGCCGTATGGGCGCGTTCCGTGAAAGTCAAGCACGATCCCATGTTCAGAATGGTCCCCGGTCCGGGCGCGACGACCCACGGGGCCAGGTGGCCGGCCAGGTGAAATTCCAGAGAGCGCCCTGGATCTCCCGTCCGGGAACTGTCCCTCCCAAGTCCCCCGGTCCCCGACCGGGGATCACTCACCCTCCGACCAGCGCACGCCCCAGTAGGAGCCTCAGGGCTGGGACCGGCGCCTCCCCAAGGGCCGCTCTCGGAATTGCGCCAGGTTCCGGCCGCAGAGGGCCGCGCACTATCAGGCGCCTGGCGGGCAGGAGCGCTGCGACTGCGCCGTCGGGGACCAGGGGCTGGCGCCAACCCAAGCAGCCCAGAACCTGCCCCCCGCCGCGGAACTGCAGGCGTCTTTCAGCTGCACGCTTTCCACACAGAGGCCCCGCCCCCTCCCCACCCCCGAGCCCCGCCCACACCTTCCCCGGCCAGTGCCGCGCCTCAATCCGCGCCCGCCCACGCTCAGGCCCCGCCTCCACACCGGCGTCCCGCCCCACCCTCGCCTCGGCCCCTAAGCTCCTCCCACTTAGGTCTGTCGCCGGCCTAGTCCAGCAATCCGGGATTCGGGAGGACCCTGCTGGCTTCCGGAGAGCTGGAAACTGGACTGATACAAATTCAACAAATTCAGCGCGAGGATGCTGTTCCGAGAGGAGGGACGCCCCTGCCCTGCGCCTCCCCCTCCCTCTCGGCAGGCATTTCAGGTTATAGAATGAGGATCCGTGGTGCAAATGAAAGAATGAGCCACTAATACACCCATCAGCCTGCTCGGATCTCCGGGGGAGTTACGCAGGTGAGAGGAGCCAGTCCCAAAGGTCACTCACCGACAGCGCCGCTGGTGTACTGATATTATGCAAGATTCCACCCAAAGGTCACGCACGGATGATTCATTCCAAAAGACAGAGGCGAGAAATGCAGCTCATCAGCGGTGCTCAGGGGTTAGGGAGGCGAGTGGATGTGGCTATAAAAGCGCAATCCAAGGGGTGCCTGTGGAGGAAATCTGCGTCCCGCGGAACGCAACACGCTGTTGGGACACCGGACCGTCCTTCGTGAGATGCCACCATCGGGGGAAACCAGATAAAGGGTGCATGGTTCCAAAGAAAATGCTCGATTAAAGGAAAATGGTCTAAGGCCAAGGAAATGCCCAGAAAATGGAAAGTCTTGGAACCAGAGCCGCTGGGGGTTGAGGGGGGCGGTGCTGGTGACGTTAGGGTGGATTGTCTCTTTTTCCAGTGCTCGCTGGCTTCTGCCACCCCATTTGGCAGCCACCTGCCACTGTGACCTCCCCAAATTCTATACCTTGATTTCTGGAGTCCAAGAAATAGAGACCAGAAACGTTGATGTCTCACTCCAACAATAGAGCAGAAGGAAGGAAGATTTCCTCTGTGTTCAGACTATTCCTAACAAAAATAACTGCAACTGTTGATCGTACTTCCTATGAGTCGTTGGGACTTTCCCTCTCAGATATTTATTGGGTCATTCATTCGTTCGCTTTAACTCACAGTGGCCTTCCCCATTCTAAGGCGCAATGCTGCGATTGGTCTCTGTGTTGATGATGTTCTTCTTGTCTTCAGAGGTGAGAATGTGGCCTCTCTCTGAGATGCCTTCTTGCCCCTGAGCTCCCCAGCGGGGAATAGGCTGCCCGTGAGTCCAGATCTTGGGGGCAGTTTTCATTTAGGAATGGAACTTCAGATCTCGGG